>JAEQML010034475.1:0-110002 GCA_016904865.1 Pissodes strobi
AAAGACTTTTCTGTCTTGTCAGGTTTTTCTCATAAATAGATTTCTCTAGGATACATTGGAGATTGAATTTGATACATTTATATTTATAATAGCCAAGGAAAAATCTGAAAAACTGCTATTAGTCCAATAACGGTGTAGTTAAACCTCGCAGCAAATCAGGTAGAAGATTTTATTTTTTTATCTTGTATATATTGCCGAAAGTATGCCGAAACCAAGTTTTCGACCTCCTACACCCTTGGCGCAACTAACTGTAACCATAAAGCCTCAAAAGGTTTGCACTTTTTCTGGATTGTCAGCTATAACTTCTTCTCTCTATGTCCTAGCAAAAACTATCTTATATTCAATTGGAAAGGGAATAAAAAGCCAAACAACTTTCATATGAAGAGTTTTTTCCTAAATTGAAAACTAAGCGAGTTACAGTTCGTCAAATATCTAAAAAAATATCTCATTTTTTACTTTAAGTTGGATTTAAACCAACTTAGTAAAGTAAATGACTTTGAGTCCCTGCATATATGAATATATTAGGTATATTGTATATTTAATGGATATTGTATACATTTTTGTACCTAGATACGTGTATGCATGGGGGTTTTCACCGGCCAAAATATGATTGTTGTGAAAATTTCTGATAGCGTTTCTAGAGAAGTTAGCTTCATCTGTAAACATTATTTCATGGTTAAACAAGGGATTGTGAGCAATTTTCTCCAGGAACCAAAGACTAAAAATAACTCGCAAGAGAAAGTCTCAGGGAAGTAACGCTTGGACCCCTTGAATATGATACGAGTATAACAGAAAATCGTGTAGAATTTTTCAAATCTTCTATGTACATTTGCCAATGTCATCCTATCTGTCATTAGCCAAACCATACATGTAATGCATGTCTGCCAACTTCTCATTAGTAAACTCAACCATTCCTTTTCAAAATAATAATGCTCAAATATTATTTTAAACACCAAATTAATAAGACGCGAAGACTTGAATTTAAGAACTGAGCTGTCAAAGTAAATGACAACAGAATTAATTATTCTTACAGTCACCTACTTACTTATAAGACAATGATAAGTAATAATTATTTTCTAATGAAGTAATAGGTTTTTTTTTCTAAATTTTCTACTGAAAAACTTCGAGAATACGAAGTGGTACGTACATATTAAATGGTATTTTTGAAATCCTTATTTATTTATGAACAGATTTGAGCTACTGAATTTTTTTAGTCCGACGCACAGTTTTCTCCTAAAAAATAAAATCTATTTCTCTTTTTATGGTGATTATTCGTGATATTGTCATATTAACGATATTGTTATGACCATGCAGAGAAATCGATTTTTTTTTTTGGCGAAAACCGTGCATTGTACTAAAAAAATTCAATAGATCAAATCTGCTCATAAATGAATAAGGATTTCAAAAATACACTTTAGAGTTTACGTACCACTTCGTATTTTAGAAGTTTTTCAGCAGAAAATTTGAAAAACTTGTTACTTCATTAAAAGCGAGTTATTACTTAGCATTGTCTTATAAGTAGGCTGTGACTAAGAATCATTAATTCTGTTGTCATTTACTTTGACAGTTCAGTTTTTAGATTCAGGTCTTCGCGTCTTATTAATTTGGTGTTTAAAATATCTGGCGATTATTATTTTCAAAAGGAATGGTTGAGTTTACTAATGAGGAGTTGGCAGACATGCATTACATGTATGGTTTGGCTGATGGCAGATCGCCGGAAGCTAGGCCACAGCTTAGTACAATCAGCTAGGACACTCCGTTGGTGAGAAAGGTTTGCGCCGATCCTTGCGCACGGCGCCATTATGGGTAAGTTGCGTCGGTGGCGGATTCGCTATGATCATTTGTTCCTTAGATTTTGAATCAATTGAACATGGGCGTAGTTAAAAGTCTTGAATATTGAATATCGATTTTATAGGTTGTGATATCATGAGTTTACCAAAGTGGGGGCACGTTTGTGCTGCTAAATGCTGTAAAAGTAAAACATATAATTGCGATAGAAGCTTCTTTCGGTTTCCTAGTGATACAGACAGGTAAACATCTAATCATAACTACGATATATGTATTATCTTTACGGCTTAGTCCACAGCTGTGACATTTTCTTGAGTCCAAATTTTAACTTGAATATTCTTAATGTACAGAGTGGCTCGAATTTGAGTCTATGATAGGGATCTCGAAAACCGTAAGGGATACAGTGGCAGTTAAATTAGGGCAAAATTGTGCATTTGTGCCTAACACTATGCCACTTAGAAAGTTTTAAAATCCTGAGTATTTCCGCAGATATCCCGAAAAAAACAAAATTTTGACAAATCGTTTTATATTTTTCTGGGCTTATTTCAAATTTGATTCCATTTTTGCATTATCACTTTTTCCGTTCTATCCAATGCTGGTATGTAGCGAGGAATCCGACGTTTGGTATTCAAGGGATCATCATCAACTTTCTTTTTTTAAATAAGAACTTTAATTTTTGATGTGTCAACATCTTACGCGGCGGTATGAGGGTAAATTTCGGCAAATGGGACGGAAAAGTGCATGCGGATGGAGAAGGAAATGTGTACGCGGCTGTGACATCATAACCATGCGCAGTGATTAGTGCGGGGTTACTTCAGCACTTCCTTGTAAAACGTGTTTTTTCTAACGCTAGAATATAGGCAACCAATTCCAAATAATTGATTGCCTATATTCAGGCGTCACGTGGCTTATGATGGCATTAGATTTTCATGTTAATGTCGATCAGGATATGTTTACAAATCAGTGTCTCGAGTACTTTCAGATTCGCTCAATTTTTTTATATCGTTTTTCAGATGATATTGGCGTTGTTAATATGAATATGTGTTCTTATTTTATTTTTTTGAAGCGAATATTTCTTTGGTTTCGTGAGAGTGATTTTTCAAGGCGACACGTTTTTGGAATTTTCGTATCCCAAGGGAGATAAATCATATGACTCTCTCTCTCTCTCTCTCTCTCTCTTTCTCTCTCTCTCTCTCTCTTTCAGGGAATTAGGAAAGAATTATTAAATTTTTATGAGATTAAGTGAAGCTAACCGAAAGTTGATTGGATGACTAACCCAAACAAACCAAATATAATAAAAATGACTGTAACGTATCGGAACCGGTTCAAATGACTACAATACGTTGAGACTAAGTGACCTAACCGAAAGTTGATTAGACGACTAACCAAAACTAACCAAATCTATTAAAATTGATTATAACGTATCGGAACCGGTTTAAATGACTAATATAAGTTGAGACTAAGTAAAACTAACCGAAAGTTAATTCGGCGACTAACCAAAACTTACCAAATAAGTTGAGACTAAGTGAAACTAGCCAATGAATTGAAAGGCGAATTGAATGCAAATGTTTTTGAATTAATACTTCTTTGGCTGCATGAGGGTGATTTTTCAACGCCGCGTCGACACGGTCTCGCAAGAGAGATAAAGTGTGTGATTTTCTCACACTCTTTTTCTCTTATGGTATCGATAAAAAAGAATTCACATCTATCACGTGTACTGTGATACTCGCGACTTTTTTTTTCATTTTAATATATTTTTAAAATTATTTATTTTTTTTCGTAATTTTAAAGTTTGGTTTTGAAATTTTTATATTCTATAAAAATATTTTATTTTATTTCTTTGTTAAGTGGAAAAATGGAGCCTTTATTTTTAATAAAAATAAAAAAGATAGTAAAATTAAATAAACCGGTTCGTTTGCTTTTTATCTCAAAGCACAATAAATAATAAAAAAATATTAAGATTAAAAAAAATAATAATTTAAAAAGTTCGCGAGTAGCACATTACACGTGATAGAAGTCAATAGTATTACAGTGGGTCTACTTAAGTTGCATTGTATAAAACCCAAAATGCAACCATCAGATATCAATTTTTTGCAGTTGTATACGAGGTTTGTCCAAAAATATGAATTTTGCTCAAGAGTAAAGTACCTTTATTTTTGACAATATCGAAAATTATTATAAAGAAAAGTTGTTTAGAATTAAAAGTTATTTTCAAATATGCAATTACAAGCATTTAGCATTTTATAATTTTTTTAAAAGATGAGAGAAATACAAATAATTTATAAATTAAAACGTCAATAATCACAAACCTGAATTTTGATGCTAAATGGCTCTAATAATGCATATTTGAAAATAACGCTTAATTCTAAACAACTTTACTTTATAATAATTTTCGATATGTCAAAAATAAACGTACTTTACTCTTGAGTAAAATTGATATTTTATGACAAACCTCGTATACAACCGCAAAAAATTGATATCTGACGGTTGAATTTAGGGACCATGCAGAACTTTTTAAGAAGAATAAGTTTTTTTCATAAAACCAATAATAAAAAAGTTTTCCATATGGTTCCAACTTAAGTAGCCACACTGATATCGAGTCTCTAATTTATTTTACTTATTTGAGCCGGTTCTGATATATTATAATCAATTTTAATAGATTCGGTTAGCTTTGATTAGACGTCTAATCAACTTTCGGTTAGTTTCACTTATTTTAGTCATTGGAGTCAGTTCCTATACGTTACATTAAATTTTAATTGATTTGGTTAGTTTTGGTTAGTCGTCTAATCAACTTTTGGTTACTTTCATTTAGTCTCTTATTTTACTTATTTGTGCCAGTTCCCATAAGTTATAATCAATTTTGTTACATTTGGTTAGTTTAAGTTAGTCGTCTAATTAGCCTCAACTTATTTTAGTCATTTAAAATGCTTCCGATACGTTAGATTTACTTTTAATAGATTTGCATAGTTCGGTTAGTCGTCCAATCAGCTTTCGGTTAGTTTCACTTAGTCTCAAGTTATTTCAGTCATTTGAACCGGTTCCGATACGTTATAATCAATTTTAATAAATTTCGTTAGTTTAGGTTAGTCGTCTAATCAACTTTTGGTTAGTTTAACTTAGTCCCAACTTATTTTAGTCATTTAAACCGGTTCCGATACGTTATAGTCAATTTAAATAGATTTGGTTAGTTTGGCTTAGTCGTCGAATCAACTTTCGGTTAGTTTCACTTAGTCTCAACTTATTTTTGTCATTTGAACCAATTCCGATACGTTATAATCAATTTTAATAGATTTGGTTAGTTTGGGTTAGTCGTCGAATCCAATTTCGATTAGTTTCGTTTAGTCTCAACTTATTTTATTCATTTAATCCGGTTTCGATACGCTAGAATATATTTTAATAGATTTGGTAAGTTTGAGTTAGTCGTCTAATCAACTTTCGGTTAGTTTCACCTAGTCTCAACTTATTTCATCATTTCATCCTTAATGAATATAACAATCACTAATAATCAGCATAGCATTGATAATACGATACTGTAATTCGAAAATAAAATATCCTTAGTACGGTGCCGGATTCTCTTCCCGGTGAGGGAGCGATACCGCGAGTTTCGCCTATCTTTCATCTTTTTCTGCTCCGGGGTAATACTTCAAAGGTGCCGGCCGAGGCAGTTCCAGCTGATTGTTATACTAAGATGTGGCTAGGCGATTGTAACAAGAGCGCTCTCCAGGGTCATACTGACTGAAACACATAATTTTAAGCCAAGGAATCAATTAAAAGGGGTCCATCGAACTGTAAGAACCAGAAATCGAACAAGCAGTTTTAAATTCGATTGATGAAAGTCCTGAACTTGGTACTAGAAAAATTTTAAATAATTTGAATATCCCGCACGTTATAGTTTGCAAAATTCTGCACGAGTTTCTGTTATAGCCGTATCACAGCTTATTCAATAACCAGCTATTCATCTCTATCAAAATCGGAAAGTTGGAGTGTCGGACACTGCGCATCCTGACAGTGCCCTTAGCGGTTCAGTTTCACGGTCTCGTGATTTTTCAGGCAATGTAATGACTCGAAGCGAACTGAATTTAAAATGAATATTCCCTTCAAAATCCACGACAAATTCGCCCGAAGCTACGGCTATTGCCCTAAAAAGACCGGAAATTTCGGATTTTTATACATTTTTGCCATTTAAAATCATTTTCAAACGGATTTTAGACGATAAAACATCCTATTTTAAATTAAACGAATTGCCAAAGTATTATTCAGATGCCCAGACGATTAGAAAAATATTAACTCATGGCCCTCTTCTAAAATTTTCACTTGACTTTCTCAAATCAAAGGATGCCGCTGCAAGATGAGTAGCTGGGTATTGAATAAGCTGTGGCCGTATCATATTCAACGGGTTCAAGCAGACTTTCCTTTGCGAGTTAATTTTTGTCAAGAGACTTGCTCATTATCCCATGTTTGACCATGAAATAATGTTTACCTATGAAGCTAACTTTTCCAGAAACGCTATCAGAAATGTCCACACCAATCATATTTTGGCCGGCAAAACTCCCTTGCATACATGTATGTATATCAATTAAATATATAATATATGTAATTTATTCCAAGTCATTTACTTCAGCAAGTTGGTTTACATCCAACTTCAGGTAAAAAATTAGAAATTTTTCAGAATTTTGATGAATTGTAGCTCGCTTAGTTTCCAATTTAGGAAAAACTTTTCAAATAAAAGTTGTTTGGCTTTTTGTTCCCTTTCAAATTGAATATCGGATAATTTCTGCTAGGACAGGAGTTATAGCTAAAAATCCTGAAAAAGCGCCAAAATTTTGAGGTTTTATGGTTACAGTTAGTTGCGTCAAGGGTGCAGGAGGTCGAAAACTTGATTTCGGCATACTTTCGACAGTACATACAAGATAAAAAAATAAAATCTTCTACCTGATTTGCTTCGACGTTGACACCCATTTTACGACGCCGTTATTGGACTATATATGGGTACGACGTTCTTTCTCAGAGGGATTTATCTTAGGGTGCAGTTTTATTTAACAATTATTCTCTAAAGAGCAGATCTATCCATTAGATAGAGACTACACAGAGTAAACGCCATCGCCATTAGTGAAATGTAATATTGTGCTTAAAAGAACTCATGCAAACTTTTAAATCAATTGGTATTAAAGTATGCTGTACACTTTTTAGGTAATGAAATTTATGGCTACCCAACCGGAGCCCTACAAAGGTGCAGAGTTTATTCCAGATTGCCAATCCTGTCATACCCCAATACACAATTCCGTTTGTAGCAGTTGTAGAAAGTTACCACTTCACTGTGTCGTTTGTAATATGGCGGCTAAGGGGTCTGTCAACTGTTGTATAATTTGTGGACACGGGGGACACACAGATCATTTAGAGCAGTGGTTTAAAAAGAAAGCTGTATGTTCTCTATGCGGTTGCCATTGTTTGTTTGAAACAACCTACACTGTTGGCACCTAATTGGTTATAAGATGAAGGTATGAACCGTTCATTAGCTTTTATAAAGACTAAAGGTTAAACTTTGACGCGTTCATGGTATCCTAATGTGTTTTTTTATTAGCAGGAAAGTACGTACATATCCACCAGTAATTTTTGATAAATATATATCATGACAAGTACAGGGTGTTTCCTGCAATATTGATCTAGCGACATTGTGATTCAAGATAGAAAACACTTTTCATACAAAAGTTGTAGGGATTCATCCAAATCGACGGAATCTGCTACTTAACTGCTGCGGTATATATCCATCTCTTATTAACTTTACCAAGGACGATACCCTTGTTGGAACAATTGTTTTTATGGCAATTATTGGTAAAGTTATGAAGAGTTGGATATATCGAGCAACATTAAGCATCTCGGGTGCATTTTTGACAATGTATACTTTTGTTAAATGGGACAACCTGTATATTAGTGTTTATTGCGTGGCACTTTCTATGTCGAATTACAATGTCACTATAAGTTGTCAAAATTTGAGGACATACCGTGACTTTAAGCATAGGAACTGGAATAGGTTTTTGAGCCTACTCTACGTTGCTGTATATTTTTAGTTGATCTAGAGACTAAAGCCAATTTCAGGCCCAATATTCTTTAATTTTGAAATCGATTTGATGTAGGTATATTACATGTTTTTGTGGCGTATTTATATTTTGGTGGTAAATATTTCCTTTGATATAAACTGATCCTGTCCAACGAAACTGAAGTACCTGGAAAACACTACGTTAAAGGCCAATCTACTTCCGATTTCAAGTTTAAAATTTGATTCTAAAAATGAATATTTTAAATATCAATATAGTTATTTGGTTTATTTAAGACGTTTTTGTAATCTGTCGAGATTGCAATTTGAGAACTAGTACAATAACGCATATTGATTTGCTTTTAGGGAGATAATTGTTGTAATTTATAAATTTTAATGTGTTTTAGATTTATAATAATTAGGTATTATATATTTTTAAAAAGTTAAATGCTCTGCGTGTAATTTTTTCATATAGTTTGATCGATTTTTAGTGTCTACTGCCAGCGTCAGTTTTTAGCAAAGATAACTGAAGGAACGTTCTTATTTTTATGTAATAATATTAATGCAGTTTGATTTTGCATTATTTTTAAATTAACAGTTCCTTTGCAACATATTTCATTGTTTTCTTTAATTGTGTTATCAAATGCATATTGACAAATATTTGATGTGTGCGGTTCTGTCATAGTTATCATATTGATTTGAAAGAAAACTGTTTTACATAATTTGAACAACTAAATTGAGACAAAATCAAAATAGACTTAGAATATTTAACATATTTTATATACCAGGTCTAACAGGCAAAATAAAATATAGGTAACAAGTACCATTCATACCATTTAACGAAAAACTAAAGTTCATATTAAAAATGAAAATACAAAAAATATCATTTATAATATGAGAATGAGATACATTTTATATAGATTTAACTTGTAGATCATTGATCAAATGCGGTACAATGGGAATGCTTCAAATATTTTAACAAGTGAAGGGTTATAAAAAATTGAAGAAAGTATTAGTGTTAATTATAACAATACTTGATTACTTTAGTTAAAACTGGCTCGAATTCGAGTCTATGTATGGGGATCTCGAAAACCGCAAGTCATACAGTGTCGGTCAAATTAAGGCAAAATTGTGCATTTAGGTGCGTAACAATATGCCGATTAGAAAGTTTCCGAGTATTTCCGGAGATATCCGGCAAAAACCGAAATATTGAAAAATCGTTTTATTTTTCCTGAGCTTATTTAAAAACGGATTTCAAATTGGATGGCACCTTTGCATTGTCACTTTTTATGCTCTATCCATTGGTGATATCCAGTTTGGAATCCGACGTTTCGTCTTCAAGATGTCATCATCAACTTCCTTTTTTTAAATGCGAAATTTTATTTTTTATCGTTTTTCAGATGATATTGGCATTATTAATATGAATATGCGCTTCTAATTTTTTTAAGTTATTTTTTTTTATTTTTTTATTGAAATTACTTATTTTGCTTTGGCGTAATTTTAAATAGTTTGTTACTTTTTTAATTTTTACATTCTATAAAAATATATTTTTGTTTTTTGTGTTAAGTGAAAAATTAAAACATTTATTTTTAATACAAATAAAATGTAGTAAAATTAAATAAACATGTTCATTTATTCTTTGTCCCAAAGCAAAATACATATTTAAAAAA
Organism: Pissodes strobi; assembly: GCA_016904865.1. Lineage (NCBI taxonomy): Eukaryota > Metazoa > Arthropoda > Insecta > Coleoptera > Curculionidae > Pissodes > Pissodes strobi. The sequence continues at coordinate 9,493 of JAEQML010034475.1, forward strand.
AAATAAAAATAAAATCAAAAAGACAGAACAAAAATTAAACACATATTCATATTTATAACGCCAATATCATCTGAAAAATTATATAAAAAAATTAGTTCGTATTTAAAAAAAGAAAGTTAATGATGATCCCTTGAAGATGAAACGTCGGATTTCAAACTAGATACTACCATTGGATAGAGCGGGAAAAGTGGCTATGCAAAAGTGCAGTTCAATTTGAAATCCGCTTTTAAATAAGCTCAGGAAAAAAATAAAACCATTTTTCCATATTTCGGTTTTTTTCCGGATATCTCCGGAAATACTCGGAATTTTAAAACTTTCTAAACGGCATATTGTTAGGCACCCAAATGCGCAATTTTGCCCTACTTTGACAGACTCTGTATCTCTTACGGTTCTCGAGTTCCTCATACATAGACTCGAATTTGAGCCACCCTGTACACTTAAAAATTAACTAATTTATAACTATGGGACAAATTTACATGCATATCCATTCATCTTTTCAAAATACATAATAACTAACCATACATCTATAACATCATTACCCCAATAATTACCTAAACTTAATAGGCGATAAAAAAAACTAGGGATGCACCGGATACCGAATACTATTCAGTCTCGGGTACGCGGCTCATTGCCGAGTAATATTTTCGTCTTAAGAAATATACTAAAAGTTTAAAGTATGAAATAAATTATATAATATTGACCATTTACGAAACACACATTAGCGTAACTAATAATATTTCAACAAAATATTATACAGAATATATTACCTAAATGAATAAGTATGAAATAAAAGTCAAAAATTGCAGGTTATCATGAAGAAATATCAGGTACTCTTTGTTTATTATAAATCTATAAACTATTTCCCGCTTCAGAAAATTGCCACCAGGACTAAATTTGAGAATTATTTTTTTTGTTTGTTTCCTACCAAGTAAATGGGGATACCTTTCTGTCAATAACATTCAATTTTATATAGATGTCAATTTTGCTTTTTGATACATTCATATTGTTTTTGGTGCCTTAAATATATTTGCTGTTGATGATGCCACCTTATTTATTAGAGAACTTTCTTCATTACATTTTGCTTAAATCAATATCAATTTTGCTTTTTGAGGTGGATAAACGTAGTTTTCACTTTCGTTCATAGTTCTCAAATTTGCAGTTAGATCTGAGCAAGTCGGTATAGTAATGATGGTTTCATGAGCAGTTTCTACATAATGGTCTTCATTTTGTAACAAGGTGCTTAAAATATTCTGAGCAGTGTATAAAGAGGAGTCAAAATGTAAAGCAGCACCTGGCTTACTTTTAGGGTTGAGTGTCCTGCATCCGGACTGTTGAAAAAATCCTGTAAATATTTTTTCAACAATTTTACGTAAACATGCTGGAACGAAGAATCAGCACATACAAGTGGCTTCAGCTGCAAAAGTAAAGAAAATAAATTCCCAAGTCATTTTAATACAGTTGATCAGTACAAATATAATGATTATTATATAATAATCCTGTGCCTGTGTAGAGATCTTGTGGATATACTAATTGTCATAGACATCTCGCCTGTCAGCACTTCCTGATTTTGGAGCTTCTATACCTTTTCAAGTTCAAATTGGAAATAAACAGTTTCAAAATGAGAAGTATCAAATCTAGCATGAGAATAATGGAAAACAAATTAGAAATAGACAAATTCAAATTGAGATTAAGCAATTTTAAAATTATTTATATTAAAAAAATCAACATTGTAACAACAATAGTATTATTTAATTAATTACTAACTTGATGTAACAATAAGAAAGAGGCCAGAAAGTGAAATTGACCATATTTAAAGCACCCAGTACACCTGAATGTGTGCTATAGATCTAACACAACTGGCCACTGTAAGTTTCACAGTGATTTTGTCCGGATGATATTTTCTAATCTTTGCAAGCGATACTCTGAGTAATATTAACTCTTATTTTATTACAATTAAATATCAGGCAGCGGTATGGCTGCCAGAGTTTAAGTTCGACCCTCCAAGTTTTATCGCATTGAACATTGGACTCCAAGGAGGAGCCTTAGTAAATGATGATGGTTAAATTAATTTTCTAAAGAAACATGACAGGGTGCATTATCTACCACTAATACCACCGGTGACCTGATACACAGATTTGGCGTTCCGCAGACATTGACGTACAAATGCATTAGTGCCCCTCTTCTAATTTCGTGATGAATTATCCCCATGTTGTCTATACAACGAATTACGTGGAGGTTTGAGCCTCTGCTACCCGCTGCGATATAAGAACATCGAGTAGACCTGCTCTTACTCCTGGCTATGAATAAATTGAAGTTTGTCTCACCTATATAAAGAAGAGCCACAATTTCTGCTTGCAAATCTAACAATTTACGAGCATAGTCACTTCGTTTTGTTTTCTTCACTATTCGCTCGTTCAGTTTTCCGTCTTGTCTTTTATTGTATACACTAGGCCATCTAAATGTTCTTGATTGCTTCCAAGTTGGATTTGATTGTTCAGTTTGAAATTGTTTATTCCCAATTTAAACATGAATCAGCCAATAAAAGGAAATGTTCAAAGCAGGTACCATAGGTGAGATTTGTAGAATTACGTCGTTCCAGTATCTGATTTGTTTGAGTCCTTCTTTATTTCTTTCCTAAAGGTTCTACGTACGTAAACCGCTTCCAGCTTATTTAGTTATTCATAAGCCAAATTTGATATGATTTTATATGTTCACTGTATTAATTTTCCATAAGAGGGAAGGTCCTATTTATTTGTATGAACTAACTGTTATAAATTATTTATTAATTCCGAATATTTGCTGTTTCGTGTGCTCTCAATTGAACTACGAAATCAGCATGCCGACGACACTAATGAAACACGACCTTCTGGACCACACACCTCGTGTTTACCCTAATCAATGGTGCGTAGAAGGACATAAATCAAATTGGTCTGATATTTTGGAATGACGGGTAACACGACGGTTTTTATCCCGCACACATTGGTTTGCCATTTCGTGCAAAAGCTTTTTCCCGTCCGTCGGGTGAAACTGTTTAAAAAGACGATGTGTATGAGAGTCCTGTACAATGAATTATATAAACTACAGTCCTTAATGACATTGAACTAAGTTTTCAAATTGGAAACTAGAAAGATTAGGAAATTTGTTTGCCAAAAGTATTTTCAGCGATATATTTTGATACTTAGACTTTCAGAGTTAACTAGAATATCTTTATCTTCAATTGGTATTTTTTTCATATAATTTAAGAAAACTCTTGCAACCGTGGATGTAGCCAATAAATAAAAAACACATGTTTTCGTTTAATTTATATTTATTGACGCATTAAAATTACATTGTTAGACCATCATGCATTTAAAATAATATTACAGTAACTTAAAAAAAAAAACTCAAAAGTTTCTCTATAGGACAAGCATTAAGAAATAATAAAACAGAAATAATACTGAACTACAACTTTTACGTAACCATTTCTGCAATCGTCTTCAAAATCTTTTAGGCACAAAAGCACATACATATTTCAAACATTTTGGCAATTTTGACATCTGGGTTTCGTTCTTCTATTCTTCTTACTGCATCTTTCAAATCTTTTGTTAATAGTAAATGGGTTTTCCGCCTCCCACTTACATATCTGTTTGATTCCTAATCTAATTTGTCATGGTATATTGTGTTGCAGTGCATGTCGGAGAACATGTACCCATCCAGGCATCTCTAGTTGTTCTAGAAAAACGCGTCCAGACAATTTACAAGACACGTTCTTTGAAGTCAAAAAGTTGCATTCGTATATAATATATTAGTTCAAAAAATTACCACTGGCCACCGACATGTAGCTCTTGCACAGTTGTATGCCGCACACATCTGGACAACTGTTAGTCCGAGAGGCAACCGTCATCGTCATAATAGTGCGGTGTCTGAACTGTCAGGATTTTGCATGATAAAAAATATTGTTTAGTTGGGCCGAATAAGAAACCGTTGGTCAGCCGAGGCTGGCCTTGACCAGTAATTAATTATACAGGGTCTTTCAAAAAGTTCCCATCATATGGGAACCTTTTTTATTACTGATTTCACAGAAAATTCTATTCTTGACAAAAGTTGATGCTTATAAAAAAACTAATTTTGACGATGCTAATAATTTAAGGATAAGTTATAGAGGGTACTTAAAAAATACAAAAATTAAGGTTTAAAAAACAAAAATTTTGAAATATCGGAAAACTTTCTACAGAAAAATAATGCTTTTATTAAGATAAAAATAAAAGTCAAATACTATTTTTGCCAAAAGTGCATCGTTGCTGAAAAAAATAAGAACAAAATTAAGAAAAAGTGTTTTTTTTTTCAATAATTGTCATGAATTTCCTCAGCAACAGTGCACTTTTGGCAAAAATGGTATTTGACTTTTATTTTTATCTTAATAAGAGCTTTATTTTTTCTGTAGAAGGTTTTCCGATATTCCAAAATTTTTGTCTTTTTAAATTAAATTCTTGTATTTTATAAGTACCCTGTATAACTTATCTTTAATTTAGCATTGTCAAAGTTAATTTTTTTCCAAGCACCAACTTTTATTAAGAATATATTTATTAATTCCTGAGAAATCAATAATAAAAAAGTTTCCCGTATGATGCGAACTTTTTGAAAGACACTATACAAGGTGATTCACGGTCGATGGTAGAACGTTTCTGGAGAACCACTCAACGGATCATTCTGAAAATTTGGTCGCTTACATAAACGAATATGCTCTAGCTTGCTAAAATATTTTTGACGGTGCAATGTTGCCGCTTCTACTAAAAAGTAGTAGCAACTGTCAAATTTTAAATGAAACACCCTATATATTATTGCATATTTGGATTTTGCGGAGAATTCTAGATATATTTAATAAATAATGTCCCGGTTAAATTTAACCTCTGGTTAAATCTGAAATTAGTGTCAAACGATAGCTTATGAAAAACCAAGATAGGAAAGTGCAAACTATTTTGCTCTATCTTTAGCCGTTTAGATCTTACAGGCTATCAAACTGGGATGTTACTGTTTTTGAAATATTGACAGTTGAAAATCGCCCATTTACCCAGTTTGACAGCCTGTAAAATCTAAACGGCTAAAGATAGAGCAAAATAGTTTGCACTTTCCTATCTTGGTTTTTCATAACCTAGCGTTTGACACTAATTTTAGATTTAACCAGAAGTGAAATTTAACCGGGATTTCTTAACTTCTGGTTTAATAAAAAAATAGTGTCAAACGATACCTTATGAAAAACCAAGACAGGAAAGTGCAAACCATTCTGCTCTATCTTTAGCCGTTTAGATTTTACAGACTGTCAAACTTGGTAAACGGTCGATTTTCAACTGTCAATATTTCAAAAACAATAACAGATAGGTATATGACATTATTTATGAAATATGTCTAGAATTTTCCGCAAAATCCAAATATGCAATAATATATAGGGTGTTTCATTTAAAATTTGACAGTTGCTGCTACTTTTAAGTAAAAGCGGCAACACTGCACTGTCGAAGATATTTTAGCAAGGCATATTGGGTTATGTAAACGATCAAATTTTCAGAATGATCCGTTGAGTGGTTCTCCAGAAACGTCTAACCTACCATCGACCGTGAATCACCTTGTATAGTGTCTTTCAAAAAGTTCGCATCATATGGGAAACTTTTTTATTATTGATTTCCCAGAAAACTTAATTCTTGATAAAAGTTGGTGCTTGGAAAGAAACTAACTGATAATGCTAAATTAAAGATAAGTGATACAGGGTGCTTAAAATACAAAACTTTAATTTAAAAAACGAAAATTTTGGAATATCGGAAAACCTTCTACAGGAAAAATAAAGCTCTTATTAAGATAAAAATAAAAGTCTAATACCATTTTCAAAAATGCACTGTTGCTGAGAAAATTCATGACAATTATTGAAAAAAACCCCTTTTTTTAATTTTGTTCCTATTTTTTTCAGCAACGATGCACTTTTTGAAAAAATAGTATTTGACTTTTTTTTATCTTCATAAAAGCTTTATTTTTTCTTTATAGTTTTCCGATATTCCAAAATTTTTGTTTTTTTAACCTTATTTTCTGTATTTTTTAAGTACCCTCTTTAACTTATCCTTAAATTATTAGCATCGTCAAAATTAGTTTTTTTATAAGCATCAAATTTTGTCAAGAAAAGAATTTTCTGTGAAATCATTAATAAAAAAGTTTTCCATATAATGCAAACTTTTTGAAAGACCCTGTATAATTAATTACTGGTCAAGGCCAGCATCGGCCGACCAACGGTTTCTTATTCGGCCCAACTAAACAATATTTTGTATGATGCATAATCCTGACAGTGCAGACACCACACTATTATGACGGTCGCCTCTCAGACTATGTATCCTCTTCCTTTAGTTTTATTATACGTGATTATCATTTAAGGCTTTCCTGTACCATCGGTATTGCTCTTGAAATCCGAACATACTTGATTTTGAGATATTTTTGATTGAGTGAAGTTAACAGGAAGAGCTGTTTTATTTTATCTTACGTCCTTAGAACGCAGTTTAGGTTAGCTCAAAACCGTTTCTCCAAGCTCATTGCTGGTGAAAAAATTCTTCATGATGACATTTCTGTTTCTTTCGGAAACCAGCCGGAAATAGCGTGTAATTAAACCCATATTACTAGTAACAATGTATATGGTCCAGGAGGTTGTTGCCCCACGTAGACTTCCATAGACTCAGTATAATATATTTTCGGGTTTACCAATGTACATATTTGTGTTCCATAACGGTTTGGTGTTTTGTGAACATAAGCTCTGAATCGGCATCTACCGCGAAAGGCTAAATGCATTAAAAGATTTTCGAATAGGCGGTAACTTGTCAAGACTATTTCACGAGTTCTTTTGTCGTCGAAGCAAATACTGGAATCGAGCTAAGGACATTGTTAGTTGGAAAATTTCTATGGATGTCCCATTTGCCCTAAATAAGTCCTTGTTTCTATGGTTATTTTTGATACTCAAACGATACGTAAATGGCCTAGAGTGACTTTCACTTCTAATAAGTCGGTTTTCTTTACAGTTCTATTATCAATTGGAGAAGTCTTGTTACGAGCTATTCTTTTCACACCTGGCAAGCATTTAATCAGGTTTCAGCGCGAATACGAACTCCACGATTTGCCGGAGAATGCTTTATCTACCCAGCTATACTATCTTTTCCTGTGGAACAAGGAGACCTTGCATCACTATTTCTTCATCGTCGTTTTTATTTGTTTCGAGTTTTTCTACTATATTTTGTTCAGAGTCGGTATTGTGGCCCTGTTCTTCCAGATCATCCTTCTCCAGACTGTCATCATCTTCCTCGATTTCAATCTCAGAATCACTAACAACCTCATCATATAACTTTTCAAGTTATTGTTATTAATTCATGGTTTTTTACTTAAAATATATTTTATTTTTTAATTTCGACACATAAATTTCAAATATTATATCATATCTTAAAATTTTTACAATATAGTTAACACCGGTCTCACACACTGAAAACTACTTGTACTGGGAAATAAGGCTGCTTATTATATCGCTGCTCCGTTAACACTGACTACATAAATTAAAGACAGATACGAAACTGACCTCTTCTAGTTGTCAAAAGCTCCTTGGCGCTTTTGCTGCAATGGATGCGATCTGAACTGCATCAAAGTATCTTTTTTTATATAGCAGAATACAGAGACCTGCTTTGCCGACGGGTAAACTTGGTTTTTAAAATTTAACTCTTTAAACCCCTTTTTTTTAGTGGAATAATTTGATATACAAATACTTGTAAATCTTCGAGCTTTCACAAAATTGTTCATTAAGAAATTTTTATTATGTTAATTGATTAATTTAATTAAAATGTAATACATTACAAAATTTCTAATTTTGTTGTTAGAAGCTCTCATATTTTTTAATTGATTAATTTAATTAAAATGTAACACATTACAAAATTTCTAATTTTGTTGTTAGAAGCTCTCATATTTTTGGCAAGTGTCAACTTATTCCTTCTAAAAAACAGAGTTAATTAATAATGTTTTTCGATTGTATTATAAACCTGATTACTATTTTTGTTTTTCAATCTGTCATATTTTAAAAATGCAGATGTTTATAAAAAATAATTGATATTTTTTAATGGACTTTTTAGCATCAATGTTTTCAAAACACCAATAAATCTACTAAAGAATATTATATTAGAAGCATTGTGGACACGTTTTTTTTATTTAATCCGTACGTTAAATGAAGTCAGTGGCTCAATGATGACAGATTCACTATCTAGTGTGTGAGGATTCGTGTCTTTAATGGCCTCTTCAGACAATTTAGATGGAAGGGGGCTCATCACATGCACATTAGATGGCCCCGACTGATCAAACTGGAAATGACTAGCTCCAATAGTTTGATAAATTAAAAAAAAGTTTTTTTAAATATATTCGCAAATATTCAGGGCGTTGCCTAAGTACCTACTTTGAAATACTGGAGGAGCCGCTTCTTCAAGTGATTTTACAAAGAAGAAGTTATTATGTAAACTTATTTGCCAAGTTACTTGGTTTTAAGACACACGGCGAGTCTGGTGAGACTTTTTAAGGCAACTACTTGTAGACATAAACTAAATATATTTTTTTAGGGCTGTAGGCAATAGAATGTCTAATTAAAATACATGCTGACACCGAATGAGAGTATCGTAACTTTGTGTGTTCATATTTTAATTTTATCTGGTGTCGACAATATATTTTACCGAAATGAATGTATTTCATGTCAACATATCATGGACCTACCTGGGATAGAAAGCGTAGGAATTGCATCCCTCTTAAGTCCAGGAACAATACAGTCATTCTAGAAGTGCCCGTCACAAACATAGTATCTATTGTAGATTTGCTCGGCTGAAAGTATATCAGAATCTACCAAATTGACAATCTGAAAATATCTGGTTAATTATTTTTTGAAAACATATCTTTTACTGGCTTGATTTGCATAGTTTACTAGACAACACCTTTTGAGTTCTAAAGGATGCATATAATTTTCCATTTTTGAAACAAACAATGGCTGACGCTCACAAATGCGTCAGTCACAAATTATAAAACGAGGTTCTCTGAACGAAACCAACTAAACAAAAATCGACGGAGAGCAGCTCCGATGGCACCTGCAGTGGATGCGATTCGAACTAAAACTTTTAGACGTGAAAGCCCAAGTGACGTATCTATTTCTGCTTTAATTTATTTATAAGATGCGGTAGGAAATTTTCGGAACACTCGGTCACTCTGGAAAGTTAATATTCTTAACTTAAGATCAAATAGATTTCCCTCTGAAACGTAGGTAGTGCTTTCTTTAGGTATTTCAGCTTCGTTAGGCAATAGATTGGACCATTGCCAGTTTATATGCTAGAACCTATGCCAAATTGGTTCTATCCTACGTTACAAAATCCAGTTGGGTAAAAGGTAAATATTTGTTCTCAAAATATTATTATTGTTTAGCTTGTTTTTATTGTATTGTAAGATTAGGTTTTAAAACGTCACGTAAACTAATGTCTGGAATTTATTTCACTAATGATGTGAATGTTAGTGCTGTTTATATTATTAAGAAACTGTTAGTTTTAATGTGGGCAATGTTGGGTGAGTAAACTTTATATTTTCTACAGTTAAAAGTGTAGATACAGATAATATTAACAATGAAACAAAGACAATTTGTAATAACGGTATACGAGTATATAACAATAGTTAACTAATCTATAAAATCGTCAACCAATGAAACAGGTCAAAGTGTAAAATTATTTAAAACCATTATAGGGATATATAATATATCATTTAAAGACTCTATTTTAGTTAATTTTTATAATGAATTTAGGGGTTATAATTTAAAAAGGCTTTCAAATATATCGGAATGGCGAAAGAAAAGAAAAATATTGGAAGTCAACAGATTAAATAACGATGATATAGTTTATAAGTGAAAATAATCCAGAAAACGCTTTGCTACAAGATATAGTTTCTGATAAAATTAAGAAATCAATGTCAAACTTCTCAATTTTTTGATTTGTCGCTTAGCTCAAACTGTGTTTATAATTAATGTCAAGAAACTCTTAATTTTTTGCATGTATTTTTATGTTTATTTAAAATGATCGAATTTAATGCTTTTCATCTTATGAACTATTTTGTTTAAACCCTATAGCTTGAATTTTCTTCCAAGATTTAAATTGTCAGATGATTTGAATTGTTTCGACCCACGTTGGAATTAAATTGAACCTCTGTCATAATAGTTTTTGAATTATTTCGAATATTTCGTTATAATAGAATCCAAACTTCGTATCTTTGATATTGTTAAATCTAGGTTAATCCATCTCGTCTACTAAGGGGTCTAATATAATGAACACTCTTATAAATGTGATAATATCCTAGTACAATATAATATGTCTTATCCTAGTTTTCAAAGGCTGATTTTTAGTATTAAGATTTTTTTATGTTTAATGACAAATAGAATTTAAAAATATATTTAATAGCATAATAAATCGTGCGTTTATGTGTACAGGGTTATTTCTCACATATTTAAATACGTTTTACAGGACTGTCAAAAAATTGTAATTCATGTTATGCACGTTGTTTGCTAAAATGGAAGATCTTTTCCCGATTTAAAAATATATTGCTTTGATCTTTTTTAAAATCATTTGATATAATTAATAATTCGCGGTATATCATGTATTATTAAAATCGCCAAAAACTTAATACTTGTGTCATGTCAAAGATTTTTCGTAGAGGTTGGGCTAATTAATTGGCATACTGTCTTCATTTTGTCTTATTTAGAGGCAGTGAGCTAGTCTGTTTATTTTATGAATTTCTGTAAGCCTAAACAAGTACAATTTTGTATAGATGGTATCAATGTCAATTAATTTTTTGTTCGATTTTCAAAAAAAAGAATACTACAGATAGTTAGTGGGGTTTTCTGTAGACATAATAACAATGGTTATTATCGGATTAATAAATCAGTATATAAGGGTTATTACCTTGAAAATATAATAAAATATCAAATGCTTCTTTTTCATCTGTAGTAACAGTCCGCTTCTGTAGCTGTCTAAAGCATATTTCTGTTTTGAAGGTATTCCTTGAAGGAATGCGAGTATATCCATTTTTGCTCGTGTAACATTATTATTGTTATTGTACAGGACGACAATATCTTACATTTTAACGAACAATGTACAGGGATTCCATTAACGGATATTTTTTGATAGTAATTACACGATGCTTATTTGTTTTGTCTGACGACAGATTCTGGGGGATTAGAAGCAATCCTACCCTACAACATTGGTATTTTAAGTATGTCCAAAAATAAAGACTGTAGGTGGATCTCAAAATATGAGGAATATCCTTCTGCCTTGATTCTTTATTGTACGTTATTCAAGTTCTTCAAAATGTTAAAAGTGCATTGTGTTTAATATCTCAAAATTATTAGTATTAGGTTAGATGTATCCGCAAGCAACTGTAATTATCATCATATTTATTTTTTCACTGTAGCGTAAGGACTATGACAAAAGATTAATCAAATGTTAAATCACAATTTTCGAAATAAAAATGTAACGTCATATTATTTGTATGTATTAATTTCATCATACAACTGATTTATCGATTGAGCAAGCAAGCAAGCAATAAATATATTTAACAAATTACAGAGTTTTATACCTGGTATTCGATTCTCCAATGGTTGATTGGGCCTGGTATCGAGTTTCAAAACTTGTTTCTCGTTCACTCACTTCGAGTGGAGAAACGGATGTATCGAAAAACAATTTATTTACTAATCATAATCATCATTTCTGATTCTAGAAAGAATTGTTTTTTTGTCTAAATACATGTGCACAAAGATGCATCATCGCGTCACTTGCTGATGCTTAAAATGATTTAGTTCTTGTTAGAAGCAGCTGCCTTCAGACTTCTAAGTTGCCGTCGATTTCATAATTTTCGGCTTAGGCGCTTTAGTTTTTTTTTTTGGTCGGCACGGAGTCTTGTCCGATTTCTTGGCCTTTGACGGAGACAGCTTTTGCAGCGACTTCGATCGGTGAAGCTCAGGTTACAAACATGTATAATTATGTCCAGATTTCTAGACTGGATGTCATATTGCGTCTACTTTTTAATTCTGTAAACTTTGTCCCAACTCGGCAATTATCGTCTACTGTACTTTTTTTATAGAGCCGGCAACAGCGCAAACAAAACAAACTATTAGTTTGAGTTAGTATAAGCCCGCCGAAGCCTGTCCCAAGCCAGGTAGAAAAAGGGCGAGGGATCGAGGAATAACACCTCGCTAAAAAACCAGGGTTCATCTGGCCCGGATGATAACACCCTGTAGGGGCTCCTGCCAGGATACGGTAAACTGCTGCCTTGTAGTTAGATGTTGGCTCATCAAAGGCTAGAGGAAGAAAACCTTGATCAAAAATTACCCGGTCCTCCAGGACTGGAGGTTGAAGCAATGGGTCTGCTCCCCATTCTTTAAAAAAAAAACCTGAACCAGCAAAAACTTCCAGCAATCAGCCTCGGAACTTAGACGGAACTTCAGGACGACGACTGCATCGAAATAAGGGAATGATTTTTGGTACATGGAACATTCAAGGACTAAAAGGAAAACTAGAGGAGGTCGAAAAAATTATAAATCAAGGAAAAGTCGATATTGCTGCTCTTACAGAAACTAAGAAGAAAGGAAACGGTATCGAATATGTAGGAGAGTATATTCATATTTATAGTGGATAACCTAAAAGCAACAGGGCGTGCAAGGGAGTGTCCTTATTGATCAACAAAAAGGTAAAAAGCAAACTGTCGAATTGGGAAGCTGTAGTGAAAGAATAGTGACCGCTAATCTTATTCTGAGGGGACACAGAACAACACTTATTGGTATATATGCTCCAAACGAAGACGCCACCGTCTTAGAAAAAGACCAGTTTTATGAACAACTCGAAGACATACTTACAAAGACCGGTGATCAACGGGAATTTATTCTTATGGGCGACCTAAATGCCCGTACAGGAAGAAAGCTAAATGATAAAGTCATTGGAGGGTGTGGAGAAGATGTCTTAAATAATAATGGGCAAAGACTAATACAGTTATGCGAACAACAACTACGAATTTTAAATGGGTTTTACCCACACAAAGAGATACACAAATACACATGGCACCAACAAACTAGAGGTTTATAGACTATGTTATTATCAAACAGAGTACCAAATGGAAAGTCCGCGACACAAGGGCATATAGAGGAGCAGATTGTGGATCAGACCATTACTTGATAAAGGTCCACGTTAATATACCTTTTAAATATAGTATAGAACAAAATAACACACAACCACAAGAAGAAAAATTGGAGGACTGCATCACCAGAGCACCAAAATACTTTATCAAAACCGCCTCGATCAAAAATTAAACGAAAACTTACTACAAGAAAATCCGAGAACTGTATACAAACACATAGTTGAAACGCTACATTTGGCAGCCCAAGAAGCATTAGGCAATAAGCAGACATCCAACACCAAATATAAACGGCCAGCTGACATGGAACGATGAAATAGAACAACAAAAACAGAGAAAACAGGAGGCATATAATAAGTGGCTAAACACGAAGGATGAGAACGATAAAGTAACATACCGACTCGAACAAGCAGAGTTTAAACGAATGGTGATTCAAAACAAAAAAGAAACATGGGAAAGAAAGTGCCAAGAAATAGAGTCATACATAGGAGGGGCAAGATCGTCAGAGTCATGGAAATTAATAAAATCGTTAAGAACTGAAAGATCCAACAAAGTTAATTTAAACCCATTTAAATTGGAGGAATGGCGAAAACACTACGCACAAGAGCTAAACGAAAATAGACAACAATACTTGACACAATCGCCAACTAATTATTACATTCAAGGCCGACATATAGAAATTAGTGAAGAGATGGTTTGGAACGCGATAAAGTCAATGAAAAATAGGAAAGCTGCAGGACCTGAAGGCATCCCAGCAGAGCTGCTAAAAAATGGCACTAAAAAAACTAATAAAAATGCTACGACATCTGTTTGAAATGTTCATAAATGGAGAACCAATACCGGAAATTTAGAAAGAGGCTTGGATAACACCAATCCACAAAAATGGAAACAAAAATGACAGATGTATTTCAGTGACCAGCACCTTCAGTGAGAGTGTATAGTAAAATATTAAGAAGCATAATTGAAAATGAGTTTGATTCACATGATATAGAACAACAATCAGGCTTTAGAGCTGGAAGGTCGGGTGTAGATCATATTTAGTATTAATCAAGTAAACGAAAAAAATGCAGCAACCAATCGAGAAGTTCATCTACTATTTGTTGATCTTACTAAAGCCTACGACACTGTCCCGATAAGAAGATTATGGCAGGCATTAGAGACATCACCAATCAATAGCACAGCAATAAGTGCAATTAAACAGTTATATGAACAGTCATACTCTAGAATAAAGTTGGGAAACACTGTTTCGCCAACATTCCCAGTGACAAAAGGCCTTAGACAGGGTTGCTGTTTATCCCCAACTCTATTTAAAATTTATCTGAACGAAGCACTAAAGAGATGGAGAAGATCATACCAAGGAATGGGAATACAGCTCACAGATGACGTAACACTCTACACACTTCACTTTGCTGATGACCAGATAATGATAGCACAGGATAAAGAGGATCTAGAATTTATATCAAGGAAACTTTTCGAAGAATATGAAAACTGGGGTCTTACAGTAAATCTTCTAAAGACTAAATATATGTGCGTTGGCGGAGAGAAAGAAAAGCTGGTATTAAATAATGGTGTAGAAATTGATGCCTGCGATGAATACATTTATTTGGGAACAAAAATAACAACATATTGAAGAACACAAAAGGAAATAGAGAGCAGAATAGGAAAATGAAAAACAACAATTAGATACCTAAAGTCGATACTATGGTCAAAAAATCTCTTTTGAAAAGAAACGCTATATCTACTCCACGGTGTTTAAAAGCATCGTCTTATATGGAAGTGAAACCTGGCAGTTAACAAAGAGCCTTGAACAAAAACTATTAGCTCTCGAGATGGATTTCTGGCGAAGATCAGCTGGAGTATCGAGAATAGATAGAATAAGAAATGAAAGAATAAGGGAAATGGTAAAGGTAGAAAAAACAATAATAGAGGACATTCAACAAAAACAGTTAATCTGGTACATGTAGAGAGAATGCCAGAACAAAGAATTCCAAAACTCGCATTTCAATGGATACCAACAGAAAGGAGGAAACGAGGAAGACCAAAAGTTACCTGTATAAGCGGCATTCAGAGAGCAATGTCGGAAAGAAATCTAAGACCAGGAGACTGGGAGGATAGAAGAGGTTGGAAGCTGGGAACCGGAAGGCGTAGGACTCTATGAACCCGGACATATACCTACAAAGTATAATGAATGCAGTAAATCGCAATTAGTGTTATTTTCGTGCATTTTTCTGAAATCGGAACTATTTATGTGCTTTTAAATGTGTGAAACTTCTACCTAATATTTTGTTGTATATTTAGGTATACAATTTATATTGTTAGGCGTATTTTTAAATACGTAAAACTATTTATTTCGAAAGACCGTTTGTATACAGCCAACAACATTGAGTGGATATTGGTACAGTATAGTTTATATGTTTTAGTTCGTGTTTAATTGTCTGTTTTGTGGTAACTGATACTTAGCGTAATTATGCCTCAAAAGTGTCTGTAATGGAAACTATAAAAATGGGTCTACAGTTCATGTTTTCGGCTTTCCAAAGGACGTAAGTTTACAACAAAAATGGCTAAAAGCTACACCCTTTGAGTCCACAAACAAGAGGAAAGTATGTCAAGCTCATTTTCCTGAAGGTGATAAAACAATATTCAAACACTGGTAAGTTTTTACAATAGATTTACTAAAAGCACGGCAAAAAGAAAACTGTATACCGTCTATCTCTTTAAATTGCCCTTGTTACCTATTTTTATAAAAAAATATCAAAATACGGCAAGTACAGATGAAAAGTTCAAAATTATAGATGAGTTAAATTTGTCAAAATTTTTTGAAATAAGCAACATTGAGTTTGAGGAGCACGCAAAAACATACATTTTGCTAATTTTGGGGAGTTTATTGTCAAATTATCTACATTTAAACTACCAAAGATTGGAAATTTCAAGCAAACCCTCTTGAAGATACATTTGGTAAATACAGGCAAATGACAGGTGGTCATTATCATATTTCTGTGCGATGGTTCTATGAGACAGAGAACAGACTTAGGATTCAATCTATATTAACACTTCAGTCTCGCAGTGTTGGCCCTATTAATGTTTAATAAGTTCTATATGAGCTACCTGATTCTGATAACCCAGATGAAAATTGCTCTGAACCAGACTTTTCCCAAATTAAAATTTTATTATCTCAAATTTTAATAAATGATCAAGGCTATCAAAGATGTATTGTCGTTAATTACTTATTTAGGTGGTTATTGTTGCTCTATTTCCTCAAACAACTAAAATGTGGATTAAGTGCTCTTTCACACAAGGATGCTGTATGCGAGATACGCGTATTCGAGATACATGCTACATTCAAATGGACCTATTTACACGGCACCAGCAACGCATAAAATATGGCGATATCGCATTTCTGTATCCCGGCGCCTTCAGCTGCCGGAAGTTGAATGCGTATGCCGCTTTCAAAATTACCATTACAATATACGGAGGTGTTCAGACATGGATACTGTTGCAACGGAGAAGATATAGACGCAGGATATTTTTCAGTACAAATTCAATCGTCATAGGTATTATTTACTACGCGCACGGCACTGCGACTATTTTAGCACTGATTAAAGAAATACGTGAATTCGATACAGCAGTCGAAGTTTTTGCCCGCGATTCGGATACGCGGATCTCGCATACAGAATCCTCGTGTGAAAGAGCTCTTATGTTGTCGCTTCTCGACGGTTGTTTTTCTCGGACCAAACCCAGTGCACATTCTAGGATGCGCTAGAATGCGAGTGTATCGCCGAGTAAAATTTGAGGATCTACCTGACTCTGCTTAAACTTCTGTTGGTAATCTGCTAATTACACGGTTGTTTGACCGATAGCACAGTGGAAATGAAACGAATTAGTTGTACTCACTTTTCGCTCTTTATTATAACCTATAATTACAACAAAACCTAAAATATATAAATAAAATATTAACAATAATGTAAAATCTCACCCTAGGAATTATATTAAATATAAATGAGATTTAGCTTTTCAATGAAAAGGGTAAATTTCCGTTAACACCAATTTCAACATAGATATCAAGGATTAACAATGGAAGATTATTTCGCTTCTGAACAGTTGACAATAGAGGTCGTTTTATTTTTTTGAGAACGCCCATCCATGTGCAGCGCCGGCTGAATTGACATATTCCCAGATAATTATAAGAGCACGGTGTCACTGGCCCTAAATATTTGAATTAAAATGCCATTTATTGTTTGAGGGTATAAAAAAACTTTGTGACATGCACATTTTTCTGAAAATTAAGGTTTGAAAAAACTTTAGGACACACCAACCCACCCATCTTGCGACCATGCCCAGAAAACGGCCGAAATGAAATCTTCTGTTATTTGTCCTTGTTAGATTTACTGACTATGCGATAAATTCAAACTTAATGACTGATGGATGACATAAGTTGTATTTTTCTACAAAGAAGCTTACAAAATTCAAGGGGTCATCAAATGCACAGGGTAATTTGAAATCAGATTGCCATTTCGAGGGCGAATTATTTCTTCATTTTAATTTACCTCGCACATTTCTTTATAATAATTGGCCCAGAACTGATACTACGTCGCTCGCTAGAATGTTATGGTTATTTGTAAAATTAAACTTAACATACATTATCCACATATGGTTTATATACTTCTATTATGATTATAAAATTGAGATGTTCAATTCTATCCTCATTATTTTCAATACTCATTCAGCAAGCCGCCAATTGCTGTTGTTTGTTGGGACGTGTTCGATGTATTTGCTGCTCTTTATGTCATGAGCTACAAAGCTCCAAATTGTTCCTAAATCCTAAACGATGTGAACAAATCAGGAGGCGAAACAATTTAAATATACGCCAAGAAGGCCGATTTCTTGGTTGAAGACGGTCAGTATATTTATGTATTATATACAAAAATATAGTCTTGCATCAACCTTAAGGTAATTATCATAAAAAATGTACGAAGCAGATTAAAAACGATAAATTAACTTTGTATCTTTCAAATTAATCAATCGTTTTAGATCATTTATTGAAACCTTTCCAGTTTGACACCATTCCGAAATGATTACCATTGATTTGTATTATAGATAAAATACTGGTCGAATATAATACATACACGTAGTCAAAAAAGTCTCCATACACATTCCACATTGTGCAAAATATCTATTTTTTCCAAATTTTGCAATAAATAACTTCAAAATATTACAACTTTGCTCATAATATCTAAAAAAAAACACTATTTCAAAACTAAAAAAACAATAATAAAATAGTTAAACATCCATAACATGTCGAATGTTCTACTACTGTTGACTTTATTAAATTAACCTGATTAATTCAAGGCTAATTTTACACGGGCAATTTATTCGTGGAATCACTTCGCGAAGAAAATTACCAAGTGTAAAATACCAAATTCACGTGAAACCTCGCGTGAAGTCATTCGCGAATTTATTCAGATAATAGAACATGTTCTATTTTTCGTCGATTATAGCGTGAATTCGTCAGTGCCAATCAGAAAAACAAAAATAATGCAAGAATGTAAATTATATTTGCTTTAAAGATTATATATTAACTTTTTATGTTTTGTGTAATAATAATTAATAATCATTCATGACATATACACAAAAACAAATTCATACGATATAACCTAAATAGTTATTTTTGTTAGAAGTACCTAAAACTTCATTTAGGTACGTGTGGCAAACACTATTTTTTGTCATACGCTCCCAAAATTTTGTTATACGCTTTTTACAATTCTTCAGAACGCTTAAATTTGCAAATTTTCCATAATTTTTAAAATCATAATGTTCGAAAAAGTTTCCTTAGAAATTGATATCGTAGCAACAAGCTTGTTTTTATCCGATCGAACGAAAAACTCTACCGTTCCGATGTATTTTCTCACCGCAAAAGTCATAATTTCAGTATATTGTATTCGTTGCTTGGCAACATGCAATAACTGTACGTACAACCTATCCGTCCTAGGACGGGAATATGACATTTCTCTCCTATTTAAACACCTTGTTTGTCAGATCTGACGTTCATCAAAAGCAAGATTTAGCTGTCGTTTCCGTAGTTACTAATAAACTCCAAGCTCGCTCGATTCAGAACATGATATTATGTTGAGTTTAAATTTGAAACACCGTTTTTATTTAGAGTTATATTTGGCTCCATTTTTATAAATACGTTTTCTAATTAATTCCGATCGGATAAAAAAATAGTAATGTGCAACTCGTTTGAAAAGCACATTTCTGGACTCCTGTGTTGCTGTGAGTAATTACCACAGTAGTCCGTAAAATAGCTATTTTTGGGAGCGTATGGCAAAAAATTATTTTGTTGGTGATTGGTGTCACTGATGAATAGTCAAAAAATTCATTGATTTCTTGGCTCATGTAAAATAAATGCTAATTCATGAAGAAATTCGTGAATTAATTCACGAATAAATTGCCTCATGTAAAACTAGCTTAAAACACATACAAGACACACGAATGCAATATTTTTTTTACGTATGTCTTAAAGATTGTCGTAAAATGATGTGATCAAAGATAACTGATACGAACTGTAAAATCCTAAATTAAGTGCGAAAAATTGTAGATTTATGGAAACAAAGATTTTATCGTTTAGAAAAATTGGAAAAACAATCGGCAACTCACATGCCTGTATATTTTTAATCAATATAACACAACTGGCTTATACAAAATAAAATATTGCTCCGTTCGTCCTAAAAAGTTATTTGTTCGTAAAGAGTCTGGTTTAATTTAAAGAAGTAATAAAAGCCTCAAAGACAAATTTTCAAATGAATAACAAACAAACTGTTTGCATATTGATCGAATATCGCGAATAAAATCTATAATATCTGAGAAAAATCGGATAATAACCTTCGGGATCAGCCAAAGAATGGAGATTTCTGAGAAAATTGCCTTCACCGCCAAAACTAAAATTTGCCATTTTGGATCCAACGAGCTGGAAGGTTTGGAGAAAAAGAATACAACGAAGAAAATTGACAACTTGTCGTACGGTTAAGCACGGGGGAGGCAAAGTTCTAATTGAGGATGTCAGCCGTTGAAATGAATAATTTATACTTTCTCGCCGACATTGAGGATCAATATGAATATCAAAAGTAATACCACAGCAGTTACAAATTTGGGGCTTAAAAGTCGTTACGTTTTTCAACAAAATAATCCCAAACGAACGGCTGGAATAGTACGGAAATAGAGGATTCCAATTTTCCAGCAAGGTAGTACGAAATAAATGCAAATTGATACATTTCTTAAGGAGTGACCAATAAACTTGTCCTCAATATGCCAAACAGGTTAAAACCTGTAATTAAAGCTAATGGTTACTCTACATCCTACAATATATTGGAACATTAAAATAATTACATAAAAATAATTGTATGTATGAGGAAGGATTCTTTTCTTGTAAAATAGGTTAGTAAATCGTAGTTACAAGCACACATGTAAAATTATCCGTTATTTTGCAAAATATAAATGTATAAAAGACTTTTTTGATGAACTTTACGTGTCACATTAATCTTTACCTTTAGGTGAATTTTCCTCCTATAAGCAATAGTGGTTAATAATTTTCACATGAAATCATATTATTCTTCTAACACCCTATGGCGGCTAGAATTATTTTAAATACCTCTATTCTTCATGCATATTTTTAATGCCTTTGAAAATAATCTCGAAACAGACATTTTAAAAAGCTGTTGACTTTTCAAATCTATTGTGTGCATCAAAATTCAAAATCCTATTAGGTGTAGTGTAAATGAATACATTGAAGACGATTTTAATTGAGTGTTTGACCCGAAAGATTGTGACATTAAGCCCTTTCCCGATTCATATGTTTGTAATATTAACTTTTGTATAATCATTGTGTTGTAACTTGTTTCTTGTTTGTCTAAAAGGTATTAAATATTCGATAACTATTTTGTTTTTATACATTTGCTTAGTACTTAAGTGTTAGTAAATGAAGAGTAAAGGCTGTGTGCATGTATGAAACATAGTATTGAAACAATCTTTGTATTCCCTGCAAAAATTTTAATCCAAAAGGACTTCTATAAATAGCGTAACAGAACGCTTTCGGCCTAAGCCATCATCAGTGTTACTTGTCAGTGGAAAAGGACATATCCATGAAGACAAACGAACAACACAAATCGACAACACATTTTTTGATGTGTCACCGAAAAGCGTGGTTCTTGGTACCTCGTTTTTGTTTTTAATTAAAGATTTTAAAATAAATTATGTAAACCATTCTCTTAAAAATGTGACGTACAGTTTGTGAAGTGTAAATGTGACCGTTGTCGATTTGTGTTGTTCGTTTGTCTTCATGGATATGTCCTTTTCGACTGACAAGTAACACTGATGATGGCTTAGGCCGAAAGCGCCCTGTTACGCTATTTATAGAAGTCCTTTTGGATTAAAATTTTTGCATGGAATACAAAGATTGTTTCATTACTTAAGTGTTAGGTCTACTGCCTTGTCAGTAAGAATGTATTTTCTTGGACAAGAAAGTTTATTGAATTCGATTACGATTTTAAAATGCTTTCAACAATAATAAAAAAGGTGAGACATTAAATCATCTATTAACAATTATTAATTAGCTAGAATCAATTTTGCGATGTACATGTTTACTTGATCTTAAATAGTTTTAGGTTAGTTCGAGGTAGGAGGGAAATCCGCCTTTTTTAAAGTTATACTAAGACACTGCCAAGATCGCAATACTCAGAAATACCATTGATATTTTTGATCACCCGCTCAGTTTGACTTCGTGGATCTGAGAAGATAAAATGATTGCATCTAGCCCGTGAAGTACAGGCCGAAGGGAACAAACCGCGATGCGCGACGTTCTACGTAATGGCCATTAGCCAGTACAGTGTGATTGCAGGTTATGCTACGCCGTATTTTTGCGAGTTTCTTTTAACTCTGACTTAGAAGTGCTATTACATTAAGAAAATTCCGCGTTGCTCTCGTAAAAAGATTCCAATAATAATTATCCGATACGGTTATCATCTTTAGGTATAGTGTCGTGCAGCTTCAGTGGTTACAAAAAAAAAATGATAGGTTGTGTTTTTAAGAGGAACTAGTGGGCCACAGATAACACGATTGACATTTTATTGAAATCTGTAACTTTTTAATATCAGGTTTCAATAGGAATATTCAATTGGTGTTCAATCGTTTAGAGACAAGTGGACTTGAAATTACCTATTATAAATAATATTGCATAATATGTGTTGTTTTTGGGTTGTAATAGCAACTAGGTACATAATACTTATTTAAAATATTAGTGTTGTAAAGATTCATATTACAACACGAGATGTTAAAGTTGTTAAACATCGAATGTAGTAATATGAATTTACAACAAGAATATTGTACAAAATTTTATCTACTTTCATCTATGAATAAAAATATTTGGCAAAAGGCATTTTTTTAAATAAAAATGCACCTGCTATTAAGTTTACTAATAAAGTTTTTTTATGTTCCCTTTCGCATGGTTACTGTCGAAACTTTGTCAACCAAATCCAAAAATATAAAAAGCCCTTTTCAAAATGAGCGATTCTGATGGACGTTTACCCTCTGATATTGAAGCAGCGGCAAACGAAGCGATCTCAAGTTTAGTTCCGACAAAATCCAAGGCGCGGTTTGAGTTGAAGTACCAGAAGTTTGAAGATTGGTGCAAAGCTAACAAAATAAAGGAGGTGTCTGAGAAAATCCTTTTTCCGGAAAGTAACGCTCCCAGAAACCATCTACACTATGGACTCACTACTCAATGTTGATAACTATGATTTCAGTCAAGAAAAATCAAGATATAAGCAGATTTTCTGAACTAATCGCATTTTTGAAAAGAAGTTCAGAGGGTTACAAAGCCAAAAAGTCCAAAGTTTTTACGAAGGAAGACGTATGTAAGTTTCTTAGTACTGCAGATGATGAAACATATTTACTTATGAAGGTTGTTATGATAATCGGCATTTTTGGGGCTTGTCGGCGCGAAGAACTATCTAAGTTTATGTTGGATCATATTGAATACAATGATTTGTATATAAAAATTGTGATTCCATGCTCGAAAACCAACATTATCCGAGTATTTGTTATAACAGAAGGAAATGTGACAGGTGTCAACTGTTTGAGTATTTTTCGAAAATATGCTAAACTTCGTCCTCTTAATGCAACTCACAGGCGGTTTTTTGTATTCTACGGAAAAGGAAAATGTACCTCTCAGCCTCTCGGAATTAATAGTTTTGGCAGTATACCAAAAAAGATTGCAACAAAACTTGGATTGAAGAATCCCGAAGGATACACTGGACATTGTTTTCGGAGGTCTTCAGCCACCATTCTAGTTGATGGTGGTGCAGATATGCAGATGTTAAAGTGTCATGGGGGCTGGAAATCCTCTTCTACGGCAGAAGGCTCCGTTGAGAATTCTTTAGAAAATAAGAAACAAATAGCAAAGATCATGGGGTCAGATACGGATTTAATGATTGGAAATTCGAACGTAAAGGGCTCCCTCCATCACATCCACTTCTGGTATACAAATTTCTAACTGTAAAAAGTGTATTATTAATGTTTATAATAAACCTTAAGTGTTATAATTTAATAATAATTAATTTTATAATTGTTGATAATAAATAAATCATTCTTCTAAAAGTGTGGTTTTATTTAACAGCAAAAGGCTGTCTATTACAGTACTAGTTCTGTAATAGGTGCCCTTACCAAACGATTTATAGACCTGTAAAATTCATATTACTAAATGAAAGTAGATAAAATATTTAAATGATGGTGGGGAATATGTAAATGTATACATTTCTCTTAAGGATCCCGAACCTTGAAGAAAATGGATTGCCGTTATACATACAATAAGGAATTTTTTGTTCCAAGAAATTAAGCAACAGTATGTGGCAATATTTTGCATACTTCCCAAATTATACATGTAGATATTGAGAATTGAACCATCAGAACTTACTACTGTGATCTGATGGTTCAATTCTCAATTGTTCAAGAAAACTTCCTAAATTAGCCCCAAATGCGGTTTCTACCATTTTTGCTAAATAATTCTCATATATAACCGGCAAGCTACCACAAAAACGAAAAAATTTTGATGACAGAAGACAAAAGTTACTATATCGAGGCTTGAACAACTTCGAAGAGCGGATTCAGGCTGAGAAATTTAGATTCTTTCGAGATTTCCTTTGCTAATTTGGGATAAAAAATCTAATATGAAGTTAATTTATTCAAATTCCAACTATCGCGTGTTGCTGCAAACTACAAAACAACTTAAGTTCTTATAAAAATATTTTACTGACTGCTTCCAAGTCTGCATGGGTTTTTAGTAAAGTAAATTTCCTGAGCTAGTTTTAATCGCCTGATGACTGATTCATTCATTTAAACTGATATAATGAGTTAATTAATTTGACGGAAAATTCTGTTTTCGGCTAAGTATTAATTTAGCTCTCCAGTAAGTCAATCAAATCTGGTCGATCAGTGTATTCACCATCACTATGGCCTGCATCTTGTTCACTTTCACCTGGAGCGCTACTGTGATATCGCCTTAAAGAATCAACTGCTACGACAGCTTTGCTGGCATGCCGTAATTTTAGGCCCTATTCTAGTGACCATGACATAGTCCGTCGTGAAAATTCAGTTGTTTGATACCCATCTTACATATGAGTCCTAAATAATTGCCCATAGAAAAGTATTTTCAATACCTATTTGAAAAAAATGAGAAATCTAGAACATGAAATTATATACATTTTCCTTGATATGTTGTACTGAAAACTATATTAAAAATGAGGCTATTTTACAAAACTTTCCACGTGGCCTAGTATTCTAACATAAATATAAAGTTGACGGCGCTAGCGACCAACGATAAGGCTAATTATTTCCAGTTTCGGTGATAAAATATTTTATCTCTCGCGCTGAACTCCTCTTTGTCGAACGTAATGAGTTTGGGGTACTGTAGTGTTCAATCTTAAAATTAAACATTGCAGGACGGGTGTCACCTAACACTACGGCTGGAGTGGGTGCAGTGTTGTAGCAGTTTAATCACTGTAATGTAGAATAAGTAAAGTGTAATATATAAAAATATCATTTGTCAAATGCACATCTATAGAAACCGTCAGTGCTTGCATATACAAATATTGTATTGCGAATTTCATTGACGAATATAAATCTTAGATCTAAGAGAAAAATGCCCACAGTAAAACATAAATTGCAGGCTTGTTACTGAATTCAACTTAAAGATTTAATTAAATCAATTTTTTTCTGCTACGTTTCAAATATTAGCCAAATCTGCCATAAAGCTTTCTTTTTAATAAGCCATTGCATTTTCACCATATATTCTAGAAATAGTTGAATTGGGTTTTTGTCAGACTATCCTTCTCACTCAATCTGTTCGCTACTTCCCTTTTACGCTACTCAAAAGACTGAATAGCAACTTCTGCTGCAATCATCTATTGAACACCATCCAACTTTAATTGGGTTTTAAAATAATTTAGGTAATTCGGCGATGCCCTTTTACGCTTATTACTAGGTAAATTTGACATAGAGTATATTTATATTGCAAATGTTTCCAGATAAATTCTTTGAAGTGTCAACAAAAATGTTTGAAATGTGACCCTGCAAGTCACATAACAAGCCATTATAACTTCAGCAATATCCTAATGTACAGTTAGAACGACTTAACCTAAAGTTGAAGTTATGTTGGTATCTTCAATATTAGAACTATTTATCTAATTAAAAATGTACTATTTACAAACATTGACGCCACATTTGAAAAATAATATTACTAGTTAATATAACAATAAATATGACTTTCCGAGATATTCAAAGTATCTATTTGAATTTGAATTTTTCTAGAACCCATTATCTTCAGAATGTTCGGCAACTTTGGTATGAATAAAGACAAAGTTTAATCTACCTTCTTATTTCTATAGGAACACTTTGCAACATCAATGCGTACCTATGGAAATGAGAGTTACAACTGGATAGGTAACAAAGTCTAGCGATTTTTAGGTTTTCATTTTCCCACACACTTCTTTCATAATGTGGCAAGTTGCATAACACTTCAATCATTTATAAAAATTTAGCTGCTAGTTAATAGCAGCTGAATTTTTGTAAAAGTATTAAGCAAAAAAAGCTATAAAAATGCGTTATGCTACTAAAACCATCTAAAATATATTGTTATGTCAAAAGAAAAACTGCAGATATGTGGAAAAATAAACACCTGTAAATCGATGCGATTAGTTACATTGAATTGAAAGTTGGTAGATTTGAAGCGAATTAAACAAATCAAACTTCATCCTGAAAATATAAATAACGTGGCGTCAACAAATGCGGAAACTACCATATCCGATTCTCAGTTTGCGGAGCCCGCATTACTCCAACTCCACCGCCAAGACGTCTGTAATTCATTGATCCACACAATCGCCACTGGTTCTGTTCAGTGTCGTAAAATTCGATTGTTTTCAAATATGCCGTTCCGTCAAAGCCTCCAACTGCATAGAGCTGTCCATTAACTACTGCCAAACCAACCTAGATCAAAACAAGAATAGTAGTAACTAAAACGACATTACATCCAGGAGAACGTGCGTCGAGGTGTCTAGCGTGTAATTGAGCAAAACCATGTAATATCACAAACATATTCTTCAACCTTAGAATTCTAAGGCAGATTTTGTAAAACTTTACGGTAGCACTACAGGAAATAATCCCCATATATATAAATAATTTAAATAACGATTAATATTTTTGAAGACTACCGGGTAATAACTTAAGTAATGAACTACAATAATACTGGCATTTATACAAAAAAAATATTTAGATATAAGCACATACACATATGGTAATGAATAGGAATGAAACTTGTGTAGATATTCTTTAACAAATCCACTCATAAATTATATGTTATCACCATATATCGTACCTCTTTGACAAGCTTGCAAGCTTCTGGTTTACATTTGCAATCGTCAGAACTGGTACATAATATGAGGGGATCTTAATATTAATCTCTTAGTAAGTAGTTCGCATAAGATAGGTCTTCTTAACATTCTCTTGGAGCAAGGTCACAGATTAGGAACAAATAAAATATCTTTAATAATACTAGGGATAATTAAATTAGTACACTGCTTTTAGATGTTTCAAAATAATTTAATGAGATATTTTTCTTTACATATGTTTCGGCTTGATGAGGCCTTTATCAAGAGTAGTTGAATACTAAAATCTAAATTGTTATACTCTACTAAACCGTCTGTCAGGGCCGTCTTTACCCTGGGGTGCAAGGGGTGCGTGGCACCCGGGCGCAAAGTCTTAGGGGGCGCCGAGCGCTCTATTTCTACGCCATATATCATAAGGATAATTAAATCAGTTTTGAAAATTACTTAGCAAACATCTATGATAAAAATATACGCGACAATATTATTTCTAAAATAGGCATCAAGGAATTTTCAGCATAACATTCAATTAAATAACATTTAAATCACTTTATTTTTTAAAAAAGTTTTTTTTTATTTTCGTAATACTGTAGTAGCATTTTTATATATAATATATAGTTATTTACTTGTGTAAGCTAAGTAGCTAAGGAGTTTGTGAGAAAATATTGTTTTGTGAAATTCAATTTAACATTAAACATTTTCAAGGTAAGTTTTTTTTAAATTTATTTTTTAAATATATTACGGTATATTAGGTAATTAGGCATCACAGATACTTACGTTTAGTAATTTTCGGCTATTTTGACAATTAAATATTAGTTGAAATTGCAGTACAAGCAATTATTATTAGTTATTTTATAGGTACAATGTGGGTACCTAAAGTTATATAAAATATGTTTAAATCACAAAATATGTATTCTTTTTGTTTAAATGAAACTTTGGGATGAAACTCGTTTGTAAGTTACCCCTAATACTAACAATTATTTTTCTTTGATCCCTACGCAAAAATTTGACTTTTTTTTAATTTTAATAACATAATAATTACAATGATATATTATCGAGTATATTATAATAAATATACAGTGCTTTTATTTGAAAACGAACCAACCTAAATAACTCATTAATTTTGAAGGTTATAAAGAATCGCTGAAACACGTCAACAATAATTATTTCGAAGGGGAAATCTTTTGACATGAGAATGACAGCTTCCACGTCACTGTCAAAGCCCCAATATGCACCAACTTTTGAATTTCTAATGGCATGATACCTTCTTAAAGAAGCAATTTCATCAGCTATCCAGTACCGTATTCAGACATTTAAAAATATCTTAAAATTTCATGTTTTTTTTATTTTACCATCTAAATGATTTGACAAAAGATGTCCCCCCCAAATTAATTGTAATTAATTATTATAAATTATCTATGATCTGTGAAAGATATTTTATTGTTTTTTTTTTGTTATTGGCAGATGGCTAAATTACCAGGTAAAAAGAAATTATCGGGTGCTCAAAGTAGAAAAAGAAAACTTGAGAAATATGAACACATTAAAAAGCTGACTACTCCTATCGACGGTTTTTTTCGACCTAGTAAGTTTATTTAATTTATAAGCGTAGTACAACCTTAATTGTATTTTGGATTCTAGGTACATCTTTAACTGCATCAAATAAACAATCAGAAGAACCTACTTTAGAAATGGCGTCTACCTCTGAACTAGCGTCTACTTCAGAACGAACGTCTACTTCAGAAGATGCGTCTACCTCAAAACAGGTATTTACTGCCCCGTCAAGCCCAGATGCACGATATTCCGAAAATATTGCGAATGATGTTGCCCTCTGGCCAAATGTAAT
The DNA here is from genome assembly GCA_016904865.1 of Pissodes strobi. NCBI lineage: Eukaryota > Metazoa > Arthropoda > Insecta > Coleoptera > Curculionidae > Pissodes > Pissodes strobi. The sequence continues at coordinate 38,449 of JAEQML010034475.1, forward strand.
ACCAGATAAATTGACCGAAAATGGACCTATTCAAATAAAATTTTCTACGTAGCCTATTGACAGCAACAATAGATGTTTTAACGATAGTTATTACAGTAAAATATTACAGAATAACGAAATTATTCACCGTGACTGGCTATTCAAAATCTACGGATTCTGTTTTTTGTTTTTACTGTAAACTTTTTAATTTTAATATAAATGCATTTACTGGGCAGACTGGTTTTTAAGACTGGAGGCACTTATCCAGAAACTTAGAAAGGCATGAAAAGAGTTCTGGTCACATACTTTCTGTAAAAAAAAATGAAAACAGATTTTAAAACAGAGGATATTATTAAAAATTTTGCCAACTTAAAAGCACGGAGAATTGAATTTAAATAATGTACCTAAGTACTCGTAGCTATTAGAATGTAGGGTTGTCATATTTTGTAATATTTGTAGTATTTAAGATGATACACAACTATGTTATATAGAAAAAATATTTAATTAAAAAATAAAATTAAAAAAAAGTTTAAAAGCTTAATATAGACGGCCCTGCTGACGGTATTTTGTTTCTATTGCACTGTCAATTAAGCAGGTGTTTAAAGAGGAGGTTAGTTTGGGTTAGTTTGGGTTAGTATTTAAGACGTTTGTTTTTTGTGACTTTTGGATTTTTAGGTACTCCAAAAGGTTCAGCCTTTTGCTTTTTGTTTCGGTGTGTAAAAGTTTGACATTATTCGTATCTATAAAATGGTTATTTTCTATACAATGTTTTGCTAAGGCAGAGTTTTTAATATTATGTTAAATCGATTTTTTGTATTCTTTAATCCTAATATTTAAGTTTCGACCAGTTTGTCCTACGTATATGGCTTCACAGCTCACACAATTTATTTTGTAAACTTCAGATTTAGATTGTTTGTCAATTTTGTCTTTATTGTTTATTAGTCTTCTCCCTAGATTACTCTTATTAACCTGAATTGTTTTACAGCCAAATTTATTTCATTTTTTTGAGACTTTATCTGTAATTTTCGGAATATAATTGATAAATTTAAACGGCTCCTTTTCTAATTTTAACGTAGGGTTATAAAATTGTTTAGTTAAAATGTTCTTCTGTTTTTCTTTATTAATTGGTCAATCAAAGCGATCTTATATCCGTTATTAACTGCAATCTGTTTGATAATGGATACTTCTTTTTGGAAACTCGCCGAGTCTAGGGGAAAGGTGAAAACTCTATGGATGAGACTATGAAAAGCAGAAAGTTTTACTTTGGTTAGAGTCTTTGTGAATTATTGCATCTGTTGTTGTTGGTTTTCTATATATATCAAATTTAAGCGAATCTCTTGTCTTTGTAATCTTTATGCCCAAAAAGTTAAAAATGTTGTTAGATTCTTTTTCCACGGTAAATTGAATTTTATTGTTTAGGGAACTTAAAAATGTTAAAAAGGTATCTAAGTTTCAGTTGGTTCCTGTAGAGATGCAAAATATGTCATCCACATTTGGGGTAGATCCCAAAAAAATATATTTTTGATTAATGAATTGTTGGTGTTGAATAAATGCTGTTCAAAATCAGCCATAAAAATCTCGGCAAATAAAGGTGAAATTGGAGAGCCCATTGGTAAACCATTAATTTGTTTGAATATTTCATAATTATAGTGAAAATAATTTTGATATATACATGTACGAATTATAGATTTGAGATCGCTTTTTTCTTTTACTAAATTATCAGAGTTATCTATTAGTCCGTTAATAATACATGAAACCTTGTTTAACGGTATCAAACGGTAACAAACGTTCATGTGTTATTATCGGACTAATAGATAACTCTGATAATTTAGTAAAAGAAAAAAGCGATCTCAAATCTATCATTCGTACATGTAGATCAAAATTATTTCCAGTATAATTATGAAACATTCAAACAAATAATGGTTTACCAATGGGCTCTCCAATTTCACTTTTACTTGCCGAGATTTTTATGGCTGATTTTGAACAGCATTTATTCAACACCAACAATTCATTAATCAGAATCAGAAATATATTTTTTGGAGTAGATATGTGGAAGACATATTTTGCATCTTTACAGGAACCAACAGAAACTTAGATACCTTTTTAACATTTTAAATTCCCTAAACAATTCAATTTACCATGGAAACAGAATCTAACAATATTTTAAACTTTTTGGACATAAAGATTACAAAGACAAGAGATTCGCTTAAATTTGATATACATAGGAAACCAACAACAACAAATGCAATAATTCACAAAGGCTCTAACCAATCTTGGCAAGTAAAACTTTCTGTTTTTCATAGTCTCATCCATACACTTTTCAGCTTTCCCCTAGACTCGGCGAGTTTCCAAGAAGAAGTATCCGTTATAAAACAGACTGAAATTAATAACGGTTCGCTTTGAGTGACAAATTAATAAAGAAAAAACCGAAGAACATTTTAACTAAACAATTATAACCCTACATTAAAATTAGAAAAGGAGCCGTTTAAATTTATCAATTATATTCCCAAAATTACAGATAGTTTCAAAAAAATTAAATAAATTTGGCTGTAAAACAATTCAGGTTAATAAGAGTAATCTAGGGAGGAGACTAATAAACAATAAAGACAAAATTGAAAAACAATCTAAATCTGGTGTCAAAATAAATTGTGTGAACTGTGAAGCTGTATACGTAGGACAAACTGGTCGAAACTTAAAAATTAGGATTAAAGAACACAAAAAATCGATTTTACATAATATTAAAAACTCTGGCTTAGCAAAACATTGTATAGAAAATAACCATTTTATAGATACGAATAATGTCAAACTTTTACAAACCGAAACAAAATGCAAAAGGCTGAACCTTTTGGAGTACTTAGAAATCCAAACGTCACAAAAAACAGATGTTCTAAATACGGACGACTAACTGACCTGCTCTTTAAACACCTGCATAATTGACAGCGCAATAAAAACAAAATACCGTCAGGCGGCAATTTAGATTTTAGTATTCAACTACTCTTGATAAAGGCCTCATCAAGCCGAAACATATGTAGAGAAAAATATCTCATTAAATTATTTTGAAACATCTAAAAGCAGTGTACTAATTATCCCTAGTATTATTATTCAACGATTTTTCACAAGGCTCCTACCGCAGAAACTATTCATTGTATTAAAATATTTTTGTTTGATCTACACCTCCCCTACCAATCATAATGAGACAAATATGATCCTTTTGAATCAATTGAGACTGTGCCACCTCGTACTTATCATTATATAATAAAGTAGGAACTACTGCTACCAGGACATACATTTTTTAACCAAAAGGGCATGATCCTAAAACCTTAATAAAAACATTGTTTGATACAGTACCTATGTTTGTATGTTGTTAATCCAATTGAAATAATTTATGAGAGTTTCTATGTGTCTAGGAAGTGTCAAATTAAGAAAAGAAAGTGCTCTCTTTCGTATCTCTTCTTTAATCTTTAGTAGGGCACTGAAAAACTAGTGTTTAAAGCTACGAGAATTAGAAATAACTCATCATCATTGATTGATATTTTCTCCTAATATGTACTAGTGTCGAGGTAGCGCAGACGTCCTATTCGTATTATACTTATCAGGTTGCTTGCTTCAAAATATGAACAGATAAATTCGATTAATTTGTCTTTAAGAGAATCCTTAATAATGTTAATTTAGAATTACTTATGAGCAGAATATTATGTGAGGACTGAACTAAAGTATATAATCAAAAAAACTTCAATGAACAATTTTCTTGATTTTATGACATTCTAAAGAAAAACATAAAACACCTAAACAGGGACGAGAAATTAAAGAACACACTAATGCCTTTGCGAGTTAAATGTGTGTAGAAGACACTGAAGGTCGATTATCGTAAATAGATATAAGTGTATTATTTAAATAAAACAACAATAAGATTACTGAAAGCACACTCCGAGGATATTTGACACCAACAGAGCACTAAAAAAAATCTGTCAAACACAAATTTAACCAATGGTCGTGAGTGATCAGAAAAGCTTATTAATTTTGTGTGGCGACCTTAATATTGACTTTTACAGTGTGTGTGCTGCTCAAGAATCTCTTCGGTATATTTTCGACTCTTTTGGTATAATCATGCATATTAACTCACCAACTAGAATAACTAAAACTAGTTCTAGTACTATAGACTATGTCGTGTCATCGTTTGATCCAGAATTCGTTGACTGTGCTGTCTTTAACTCGGTTTTCTCTGATCATGAGGCAGTATTAACAGAATTTATGGTAAAATCCAAATGCAAAAATGCTTATTATAATGAGATCTATCAATTCTTAAATAACAAATGCACACATGATGCTATGTTTTCCCTCTTTAATTTTGTATACTCCCCTGAACAACCATAACTCTACAGCAACAATTTTCTGTGATTTCTCTAAAGCTTTCGATTGTGTAAATCATATCTTAATTAACAAATTGCCATACTACGGCTTCAGAGGAGTGCCTCCTCAATGGTTTAAGTCGTATCTTAACAACAGAAGTCAGCTTGATACGTCGATATCTTCTTGCAAGCCAATAGATTGTGGAGTTCCTCAGGGTTCAGTACTAGGCCCTATTTTGTTTTTGCTGTTCATCAACGACATTGCTTGTCTGTACATTAGCTGTAAAGTCTCTCTTTGCGGACGATACTAGTTTCACTTGGAGCAACCCGGATATTACAGCGCTTCACAGAATTGTATCTAGTGATTTAATCACCATTAAATCATGGTGCGATTCTAATCTCCTGTGCCTCAACGTTTCTAAAACTAAAGTTTTGTCATATAAAAGTACGTTGCAATCTTTGTATTTAATAACACCACTATTGATGTAGTTGAATCTGTGAATTCTTGGGGCTTGTTGTAGACAACCATTTAAAGTCAGACTTGCACCTCGATGCCTTATTAAAAAAATTAAGTTCTGCCTGTTTTGCGCCAAGAACGGTTTCCAGGGAACTTAACTCGTTAACTGCTAGAATAGTCTATTATGCCCTTTTTGAGTCGCACCTCCGATACGCCCTTCCGTTCTGGGGTACGTGTTGTGTGACTCAATTTGAGCGTATTTTCAACCTACAAAAGAGAACTGTTCGATACTCATTGAGACTAAACAGTAAAAATCACTGGCAGCATTTCTTTAAGATTTAAAATATTAACTCTTCCTTCTTTATTCATATTTGAATCCGTTTGCTTAATCCGCAAGTACGTAACTGCTATTCCAGAAAGACCATCTCACAACTATACACTTAGGAATACGGAGCATGACCTTTATCTGCCAACTCCATGCAATGCAAAAAAATACATAATTATCTGCCATTTGAAATGAAGTCAATAACATCTTTCCCACATTTCGCAGAGCTTTGAGATCATACTTACTGAGCCTTATACGCAGTGAACGACTTTCTTTACTTAATTTTGAGTATCTTACACACTGATTTAATGTTTCGTGTTCAGTATTTGATGTTTAAATGGGTGAATATTTTGATATTTAATATCTTAGATAATATTTCAGGAAATTTTGACCACGTCCAAATTGCATGATTGTATAAGGTTTTGTATAGTTTGGTTTTTCTTTTTCTTTTCATTGTATGTTTCTATTTGTATTTTTATATGTTTTGTACTCTAGCTCTAGCTTTGTCTACAAATTGCGATTTTTTTTGACAATAAAGCATTATTATTATTATTAATACCCAACTTGTTCAATTATTTTCTCGCTAATATAACAAATAATCCAGAGCGAGGAGTAACCCAAAAATTATTTAAAGGTGCCAGTATATTATACAGTTTTTCCTTATTCCAACTGCCTATAAGGAGGTCAAATACCTATTATTAAAAAGTAGTAGCAAACCTGTTGCTGCTGCCAGGAAAAGCTCTAAGATATATAGGTAATTTAGTTTATATCCGAACCTCTTAGCCAGCTGTCTGACGACATATTTATTGCTTTGTGAGCTTTTAAGCTCTAGAAATGTATACCTGTAATTAAAAATAAAAATTCAGATATACTACACGCCCATTTCCGTCAGATAGCAAAGCTTTTGAAGCAGCATATGCTGTGAGATTGGTGGAATTTTTAGCAAAGTTTATATTGCTTCTCAGGGGTTGGTTTCCGGATGCACAGCTGCACTCTGACAGTGGGACTCCTGATCCAGAATCTGTAGGCTAGTGGCGTTCATGGAAATGGGAGGACCGTTATCCAGTGGTTGTACTAAAGGTATCAGATCGGGAAGAGGCCTAGATCAACTGGGGTGCCCCAGGGCTTCATCCTTGAACTCCAGATCTCTGTAATTTTTATTATTGCTGTCTCACAGCTGATCTCACGGTACCCTATGCTGATGACACAATTCCTTAATACACTAAAACTTAATAAATACACACATACAATACAAGGTTACGTCAAGATATTTGCGTACCATACTGCAGATTGACCAGTAACACAGAATTCACAATACTGCCTCGGTATTAAGAGCTATAAAATTGTCTCTATTTTTAAGGAAGATAAAGAAAGACCTAAATAAGATTAAAATAGCTGCAAGGATGTTGTATGTATTGTCTAATCTTCTTGACTGCCATAGTTTCTTAATGAGCTGTTCGTTGTGAATATGTTTTCATTCCATATTCTGTGTTATTTATATTAAGTAGTTTTTATCAACGCATATCAGCAATGACAAAAGTAGAATATTTTTGAAAATGTACCACATTAACAAGAATGACAATTTACTATTACAATATATTATACACTGTATATTTAATTCCTTTAATTATCAGCACCTACGTTATTGTCAATAATTATTTATGCGTTGATGTAATAGTTTATAAGCTGATATGTGTTTATAGTTGTAGCAGACTATAATGTCTGTAAGTATATTTAAAGCATTGTGTGTTTGATGTTTTCATTCAAGTATTATGTTTAATATTTAACTGACCCCACTCCTTCTTGATGTCATCGCCACAATAGGACTCCATGTATTTGTGTGTGGGTTGTATCTTTCTGCACTACTCAATTCCATACAGTCATCTCTACCTCCAACAGCATAAATCAAATTATTAAACACTGCACATCCAAGGTGTTTCCGTCTCGTTGACATTGGACTGACCAAAGTCCATTTATTATGTCGTGGATCATACCTGAAAATATAAAAACATGATAATATCTGAAATAAAATAAAAGATATGGCCATATAATAACATTGAACTATTAAATTGCGTTGTGATTGTTTCATCTGAAGTAAAATGCAAAATTGCACAAATAAGTCTACGATTATCTGAATGAAATTGACATTTAATGATTAGACTGGCCTCCACGTAGTCCTGATCTAAACCCGATTTATGTGTGGGATATGCTAGGGAGGATAATTCGTCACAGACAACCAGAAACTATTCCGGATCTTCGAATCGTTCTTCTTGAAGAGTGGGGAAACATTTCTCAAAGGTCAATTGCCAATTGTGTTCAATCCTTACCACGCCGCTTGGCGATATTAGTGTTGGTTTGTTTATATTTATTTGTTACCAATAATATTTTTAATCTTTGTTATTGTTGTAAATTGTATAGTTCCCTTTAGCAAATTGTGTTTACTTTAAAAACAAAGGCAAGGATACGTATCATTGATAAAGGTATTGATATCCACAAAAAAGGAATGAGGAGACTTAAAAATGTGATAAATAGACCTATTATTCTGTCGTTATGTTCTTTCACAGTGTTCGATGCAAAACTAAAAAAGATTTTTAAGTGTTGCAAAGATTCCTTTGATTAGTATAAAAGAGAGTTAGGTAGATTTTAAATTTAGTTTTAATCATCTCCTGATGATGCTAACATGATTAGAGAAACGCGCGCCGAGTGCAATAATTCTGTTTCGGTATTGTGGATAAAAATCCGTTTTAGTAGAAATATCACTGTCAAAGTTAAAAGATTGTTGACAGAGCCATTAGAAGTATAGAATTTAAAGTCACAAAGAATATAAAGTTCATAAAAGGCTATTAAAATTAAAATTAAGATTAAGCTAAAACTAGATTAGGAATATAAACGAGTTCACAAACCAACAAAAAGAGAGAGAAAAAGAAAAGATAATGCAACGTAAAAGTGCAAATGGAACAGATAAAGACAAACAAGACAAAACTACATTTAATTTAAAGTCATTATAAAATTCTCTGAAACTGTAATATGCCTTATCAGCCAAAAACTTCTTTGTTTGCCTCTTGCACCCTTTATCACATTGCAGTCCTCTTAGCATTATAAGAAGATGATTAAAAAGTTTTTTTTACTACTAACATGATAAATCACCATTATTTACTCCATTCCTCAAATGAGAAGTAACATTTCTCACCCTAGGTAAATAATAATATTAAAAAAAACCTAGGTCAATAATGAAACGGAAACGGAAAATGTCAAAATGTCAAACTTGTTAGTTTGACAACTAGTTGTCATTTCGGATTATTTGAAAAATGAGTAGAAAATGATTAATTTCAAAATCTAATCAATTCAAATAATGATAAGGATTGTATCAGTGCTATTAGTAAAAAAATTATATACAGTATGACTCACTTTTCATGACTCCCCATAATATTCTTATTAATAATGCGATTTTGTCAAAATTTAGATGGAAAGAAGGTACTTTGTATGTATGGAGCTGTCAGGAGATTAATGTTACGATATCTGTCAGTTAGACAACTGAACTTCCAGGCTACTTGATATATCGAACTATTTGAAAAATAAGTAGAAAATGACTAATATAAAAATCAAATCGAATCAAATATGGTAATATATTAGTGTTAGTAGTAAAAAAAATTCTATATATACCTCGGTTGAGAAGGCCATTATTAACCTCGCACATTATATCCTTCGGCGCTACGCACCTCAGGATATAAAAGTGCTCGGTAAATAATGGCTTACTTCTCAACCTAGGTATATAATATACTATTTTACCTTCGTATATAATGGAACTTTTAATTTATTCCAAATGCGGGATAGACAATCTGAGAGTATAAGTCTGACGGGTATTGTATTCAAAGACAACTCGCTTCTATATTTTCAAAATATTAGACAGACTGTTTAAAATAAACAAGCAACTCAATGCCAAGATTGCATGTCTCAAAAATAAGGGGGGCAGGAATCACGCACCTTGGCTCCCGATAAATATCGAATTGCTCTTTGTTGCAACACAAACACTGAATTGAAAAGGTAATCAGAACAAGAGCCCCAAAAACAAATGCCATATTGAAGGTGGGACTCAATTAGAGGTTCACGTTTCCAGCTATTTAGCTAGGTATAGCAAGTAGTGGTTAGTGGCTTGATAGATACATGAGAGATAGTTCTCACGAAAAATTTAGTAAAGCATAGTGGAAAATGTTACGATTTTTAAATTGATTCCGATTTATTTAAAAAATAAATAACAGCAGTGCTTTATGGAAAACCAACAGTTGACCCTGGTTCAGAGTCTGATTCGGAAACTGACTAATATATTCCTAATATCCTTAACCAAAGTCTACAGAAAACTTTGCCTTAAGCAAATAAGTAATAGGTATAGTTGCCCAGTTTTTGTATGCTTTTATTTTATAGGTATATTGTTAAGCTTTTTAAATTAAAACCTATAAAAGGAATAGAAAGTTAATGTCATAAAATAAACTTTTCTATTTCGTCCAATAAATACGTTAAAAATCTCGAGTTTAATTTTACTTGTGGGAAAAATACGAGATCTCACGATTTCTCACGATTTTTTCGTGGCCAATCTCACGAAGCTAACTTCATGCGATCTACGATCACTGCATTTTCATTCAATCTGTTTCGAATCGTGCCAGAGAACGGTGGCGTCATCTGCGAAGATTGTGAATTTTCCCACTATTGAAAGTTGGCGCAGGTCATTAATATAAATCAAGAAAAGCAGTGGCCCTCGGCTGCGGAACTCCGGTATTGATATTTAGTTCTTCCGAGCTGGTATTATTTAACCTAACCGTTTGCGCACGCCTTGACAAATAAGAATCAAACCACTCCAAGACTGCTCCCCTAAACCCATACACCTCCAGCTTCCACAGCAGTATTCTCTGATCTACGCAATCTAATACCGCTGCGGCAGCCTCACCGGCGTTCAGTTGGTTGAACAGCTGTTCCAAAAAGTTAAAAATGGCGTCACTGGTACCCAATGATTTTCGGAAACCAATCTGCTGAGCACTCAACAACCCAAAGCCCACTCAAAAACGAAATCATCCTCACCTAGACCAACAACTACCTTAGCCAAAGTAGGCAACAATTCTATTGGGCGAAAGTTTGATGGACTGTTGTGGTCCCCTCCCTTATAAAGGGGTACAACCACAGCTTTTTTGAGACAGGTTGGGAAAATTGTTGACAAAAATTAGGTATTTATTGCCTCAGGAAGAGCATGTAGAGCATCAAGAGGCAAGGCCAGAAAAATCTCAAAAAAAGCCCGGCCCAGCCTGATGCATTTTTATTTTTAATGTTTTTATTTTTAATACTTTGAAATCTCTCCGGAAAATCGTTAAAATATGAATATGGTGTAAAACGGCGTACACTTTGCAAGTAGGTTTATTTGTTTAATAAATATTAAATTATAATTTTGTTTATATTATTGCAATCATAAAATGGTCTAGTTTTGATATAGATTGGTATAAAATATACAGAAAACTTGTAAGCTTTTGGGTGTACTATTTGTAGTACAGTGGACGTATACCATAACTAGTATTATAAAAGTTATATTTATATCAGTTTAAGTTATTATCTCTGGAAACAAATATTAGCATATTTCTCTCCAAATGAAACCTTATCTATATTGGAAGACGACGATTTGACTGAGAATATCGAGTCTTTTACTATTTTTCCTCCAGCTGGTACCAATGGAAATGAGACCGATGAAGACTCTGGAGATGATTTTCTCAGCCTAAATAATTTACCGGGCATACAACTACAAGCACCAGTTGAAATAAATTGACGACATGAATCAGCAAATTAAAATAATTTTCAAGATCAAGTTTTTCCTCAGATGAGGAAATTTTCTATCTGTTCTGAAAAACGTATCCAGAAAAACAAAAACCTTCCAATATATAAATAAATCATTATAAATAGGAAAAGACCGATTTGAGATAGGATTATAATGAGTTCGATGGTCAAAGTGATGTGCAGAATAATTTCCAAAATCCCTTAGAGTAATCTATGCTTTTTCACCGATGAACTACTAGATCTAATAGTACTTGAATCCAATCGTTACTAACTCAGAAAAATTACAACACCAGGGTAGGACAGTCTGAAATAAAGGCATTTATTGTTGTGTTGCTACTTAGTGGTAGTACCTCGAATGTAGTGGGATTATGAAAAAAAAAGCATTCAGAATATACCAATGTCTGAAGCAATCTCGCGCAACAAACTTGAAAACATTTTATCCCATATTCATTGTGCCGATAATAACGATCCTTTAGATAAAGTCCGACCATTATTTCAATACCTAAATGGAAAGTTTTTGGAACACAGCAAATGTGAGAAAATGCAATGTGTAGATGAAGCTATGGTGCCATACTTTGGACAACATGGTTAAAAAGCAATTCATACATGGCAAGCCTATATGCTATGGCTACAAGACATGGGTAGAAGCAATACGATTGGGCTATATAAACTGGTTTGAGCCATATCAGGGAGCACCCACAAATGTCAGCACTCAGTATATTGCGTATTAGGACCTTCGGTAGTATTGGAATGGCCCATTTGTTAGATGCATTTGCTTTTCGATATTTTTTTTTTCGATCCTACCACTTCTAGAAGTTTTGTCTGATAAAAGTTTCAAAGGCACAGGAACTTTTGGGGAAACACCCCAACATGTGTGTAAACTATTGTTTTCAAAATATAGTTTGGTGATAACACCCTGAATGTCTGTAGTATGAATGAGCCATAATTAATCTACGAATATATTTATTTCACCCCAGGTACACAGTAAATGTGTACATTTAAAGCATTGTAGTTCAGTTACTCCTTAGTCCGAACCTGGTTTGTTGGTATAATAGAGTCCGTCATATGCAACAATTCTAGTAAAACAAAATGACACTCCGTCAAACAAATCGTTTTCAATTTAATATAACCTTATCTCCGTCAGTGTTGTGTAAACAACAAAATGTCAAAGAAAGAAAGAAAATGCTTCCACCCTCTCAAATAAATCCTACGCGTATTTTCCCGCTTTATTTGTCCCTCCCGCGCGCGTAGGAAAAATTAGATTTCAGTGCAATTCAAACTCTCACTCGAACAACAGCTAAAGTTGCTGCTCGTTGCTTTTTAGCGCCATTTTCTCGTTTTGTTGCACAGATATTAGAGAATATCTGTTGTACCTCTGTTATCTTTGTCCAAGCGTGGACAAAGTCTTCTTTTGGGCGTTTTTAACGCATTCTCTGGGGCAGAAACGCGATAGCGTCTCACCTGTTGCTGTGAAGAAGAAGGCTGTGGAAAATTTGTAGATTGAGCTTGACAAATTATTCCTGTACGTAAGACGCAGGTTCAAATTAAAGGCTTGGTCAGATCCCTGTCCTAGCAAGTTAAATCGAGAGCATTGAAGATTAAGATATTCTGTGAGATAGAAAGGGGCTAGATTGAAAACATAAGAGTTCATCTCAAGACAAACGTTTCATTTCTAGATAGGTATACTTTAGTTAGTTTTGGTTATAACTGAAGTACAACAGACTCAAATACAATATTATGCTATACCGTCGCCCATTTAATATATTTTATAGGAGATGTCCTATGTTAAAAATAGCATAAATATTATTAAAAGTTTGAACTAAGGCCGTAATGGCGATATTTACAGCTACATAATAAGCAAAACTTGTACAAAAATTAAATAAACTTTTACGAATCTAAGCGTTTGAACCGTTGCATAACACAACTAAATTATAAACAAAACTTACTTACCTACATGTATAAAACTAAAGAAAACCTACATGTTTGAGGTCTTTCAGTTTTATTAACTACAGAAACTGCTATAATGTGAAATGATTAATTAAATGATAAGACAACAAAAACCGTAGCTAACCGAAGAATAAAATTGCATTTAGAGTCAAATTTAAATATATGCCAAAGTTTACTGCAATGGTAAATTTCTCCTTTTATTAATTTGTTTACTGCACTTTACAGATGCTTACAAGTTCACAATCGTATGACAAATAAAAATTAATTGGTAAAGAAAAGGTCCAAATCACGTTTCAGTTGCATATCTGATATTAAAAATGTCTTTGTGATTTTTTATACACTATTCTCACGGCCAAGTTTGTTTCACAGTACATTGCTTTTGAATTGAGTTGAATGTTTCTTCAATTAACCACATATCACATGCATAATTACATAACTTTTCTCGTAGCAAAGATTCCACTTATTATTCGAAATTTCGCTGGTTTTAGATATGTTTTCATTCACACAAGATAACAAGACCCCTGTATATCTAAGAATTTCTGCTGGAATTTTACTAGAACACTAGAATATTCCTGTTTGTATTGTGTTGTTAATTTAAGTTCCTATTGCAAACCTTACAAGACTTTTTTCTTCACCTAAAACAAAGTAGATTGCATAAAATTAAAATATTCATATTGGAGATCCAAATATTATCTTACCAGAGTGAAAAAAGACATGTTTATCGGTTAGTTTCTTTAAATTAAATCTGTGAAACACGAGTTCATGATTATGACATGTTGTTTGTTATTGTTTTGGTTTTGAATTCAGCACAGCGTCCTATCTAACCTCACATTCGATATCGACAATAGCCGTCTATTTTACCGACACGAAATGGATCATGCGCGAAGGGTAAGTTATGCTCCTCCCAAGACTCTTGTGAATCAATTCAGGACATGCTTCAAAACTGATCTGACGTCAGGATTTATGACGTAACGATCAACGCTCGGTTTACAGACTATATAACATGATTCATATACAACAACAGAAAAGGTCTAGCATATATGTGTTAACTTTAACAATTTAAAATCATATTTTTCTTTATACAAACTTACAATAAACACCAATGAAAAACAGATTGGAAAAAACACCTTACATAGCACAGAGAGACAAAACAGAGTACTATAATACAATATTAAAATACTATTGGCATGTATCGATCAGCCAGCCACAAAATTCATTGGGAGACACAAATGACAGACAAGACAAAAGATAATAAAGCAACTTGAATTTAAATATTACATACCTTTCGACAGTATTTAAAGGGGATTGACCATCAGAACCACCAATGGCGTAGAGGTAACCTCCTAGAACTGCTACTGCAACTCCTAACCGTCGAGTGGTCATAGGAGCAACTTTCGACCATTTATTTTCTTTAGGATCATACCTAAAAATAATATACTTTTAAATATCTCACCGACGTTTCTCTACAGACAAGTTGACTTGTCAAATTATTTGATGGTAGAATTTCATTCTGACATAGATGGCTTCTATTTCACATCAGGCATTTTCCATAAAGAATTTGCTAAGAACAATTTAAATCGGGATGTTTAGAAAATACACGTTATTTTTTTTCAAATGCCACGTTTTCTCAAATATGGTATTTATTACTTGCATTAATACTTCGAATCCTGCAGAAGGGACACACGTTATATGCCCTTTACTTAAATAGAGTGACGCCAAACTAATTGTTGCTACTAAGAAATTGGTTCCAGATATTTCGAATGTTATATCAATGTTATTATTGTAAGGGTGCATTTCTATTATTTTCGCATTAAACAAACCTAAGTTTAGAAAATAATTTATTCACTAATTTATTTGAAAAAACTGAATTTTTAAGCGGCAAACTAACTTGAACCGCTAAAGTAGCCTATTTTAAAATTGACAAACCATAGAGCTGTTGGGTTGTTAGGTGTCATTCCTATCAAGAATTTAATGTTAATCGTCCTTCAGATTTCTGCAAATATAGGTTCGCGAAAAAATTATAACGAAAATGAACGACAATCATTATTAGTCTTCATAGGAACGGTTATTCGTAGCAAAGTATCACAGAAATGGTTAATCGTTCCAAAAAGGCCGTGTTTAATGTTGTCCATCATGTCAGAGTTCATGGAACAACTAGAACTGTTCCTAGGAAGCAAGTTCCAGAAAAACGAGTGTGGAATCAGATCGTCGAATTGTTCGCATTTCTAAGGCAGACCCTCACAAATCAGCAGTAGACATTTAGAGAGAAGTTTTTGTTGAAAATCCAAGAGAACATACTGTTCAAAGTGTTCGCAACTCTTTAAACGAGGCATGACTTTTTGGCAGAATACCAAGGAAGAAGTCTTATTTTTCGAAGGCAAATCGAAGAGGCCGTTTGGGATTTGCTAGACAACGCCTTGCTGGGAACGTCCAACAATGAAAGCAAATATTATGACCACATAAATACAAGGTAAATAAATCTGGTTCTGATGGAAAACGTTTTATTTCGAATCCATTAAATAAAAAATTGACACTATGAAAACAATGCAATTTGGAGGTGGTTTATCAAGGTATGGAGCTGCTTCTCTTGGAATGGTGTTGTAATTGTATAGAATGACTGGTATCATGGATTAATATGAATACGTTAACATACTGGAATCCGTCATGCAGAAGAAAAAACATCAGTAGGCTATGGAAATTCCAACACAATAATGATCGAAAGCATTCTGCTAGGAGTCTGCCTGGCTACAGGAGAATCATGTAGAAGTTTTACAATGGTCATCTTGTGGCCCAAACTTTAACCCAACAGAAAATCTTTGGATGATAGGTGATGAAATTAGGTTAAAGAACATTCCAAAATTTCGACGAGTTATTCGAAGGTCTGAGAGAAGCTTGGACCAGTACCCCACTAGAGACTTGTAGACGTCTAATACAGTCATATTTGACCAGAAGCTGACCTGAAAACCGCACATTCAAAAGGTCATAGAGCGAGAACTACACTTGGAATATGCAGAATAATGTACGGAAAGAACTGAGGCTTAACCTCGAAAATAACCCTGTGATTATAAACAGGAGTAGTAAGACCAATGATAGGTCAGTAGTATGGTTGACAAAAACCACACAGGTGGAAGCGATAAGGCAGCTAAGTGGCGTACAAAGACTAGCGTGCCTGTGCATGACTGCATCCATCAGTACAACGCCCACTGCAGTGCTGGAGGTCTTACTGAATTTACTCCCAATGCAGATTTACATCCCGGGCGAAGCAAGGTCTGTAGCGTACAGATTATTGCAAGGCCAGCTATCCATAATAGGCAGACACGACGCCGAACATGACAAGCTAAACAGGGAGATATAGCGGATACTATCCTGGAAATGCTCGCAGATAGCACCACACCTATTTAGGTGCCAATTATCTTCGTCAAACATTATAACACTCATATCTCAACCAGAGATGACTGTGAAAATGGTCATTCAATAAGGGCGGAAGTAACCTGGCACACTGATGGATCAAAAACATAGGAAAGAGTAGAGAACTCCGAAACCTATGGGCAAACGAGCATCGGTGTTCCAAGCGGAGATAACAGCAATAGAACAATGTGCATTAGAAATAAAGCGGATGAGGATCCGTAACAAAACAATTACGATCTACTCCGACAGCCAAGCGGAAATAAAAACAGTGGAATCCAACAGAATAACATCAAACTTAGTTATAGACTGCCACAAGGCCCTAAGTGAGATAGGAAGTCAGCACAAGGCCCTATCATTGCCAGGGCATCAAGGCCATCAAGGTAAAAAAGCCGCTGATGAAATCATCCGAAAAGGCGCATCAAAGAGAATGATTGGACCAAAACCCTTTTATAGGGTGGCCAGCCTAGCCAAGCCAATCAAAACATCGATTAAGGAGTGGTAGAAAAAAATTCCAGAAATCGTGGATACACATGTCAGGACAAGCACAGGTCAAGGAGTTTTTTTAAAAGACCATCCGCCAAATTAACGGAAGATCCGCTAAGTCATGAACGGAAGGCTGTCAGAATAATAGTGGGTCTACTAACGGGCGACTGCCGCCTGAAGTCATCTAAGCCTAATGGGAGTGGAAGAAGACAGTGAATATAGGTACTGCCATGCCAGGACGAGGAGAAAAAGGCAGCTCATGTAATGTGCCAGTGCGAGGGCTTATCGAGAGTGAGTTTCCAACTGCTTTCAACTGGATACTCAACTAAACACTAGGTAGTCGATTGAGACAAAAAATGTAGTAATTTCAAATTAATTAGTGAACGACATATGTTTTAAACTTAGAATTTTGTTTAATGTGAAAACATACATCCTAGCAATAGTAACAATGATATAATATTCGAAATAACTCAAACCAATTTCTTAGTTCTAACAATTAAAATGATCGTAAGCTATCGTTGCCAATTAGTTTGCCATGACTGTATTTGTTGCAAATAGGGCAATTTTTAAGGTACTTGAGTTTACAGTAAATATAAAAATTAATAATATAGAAACGTTGATAAATAAATAACGTTAGGCATAAGACAGTGGAATGTGCATAACAAAGATATTTGGCGAGGATATCAGCGGCCGATAGTAATGTTTGAAAATCGAAATAAACGCCCGATAGTAGAGGAAATAATTTTTATAAGGATTATAATGATAAAACTTATTTTATTTACTTTTAGAGATGTTCATAAACATATTTGAAAATGACAGTATGCTTTAATTTTGCAGCTTTTTTCAATAATAGGGGAAAACTGTATTTCATTCTTTATAAATATATTCAACCGTGCTTTACATTAAAAAGAGTATACAAATATCGAAAAAATGTCATAAAGCAAGCTGATGCAGTTATAGAATGTAAGCGTGGGTTAGATACACTGTTGGTGCTATCAAAAGTAGATGAACCTGTAATGTTGGTATACTAAAAAGAAAAATAATAAGACCAACTTTTAATCAGTGAAAAAGCAAAATCTCCGATAATAAAACAAAACGTATGTGGGTAGTACTGGTAGATTCAAGGTAAATTTAACGAATCAAGGGTTTGCCCGCTAGAGGGGATCCTATACCAATAGCAAATAATTTTAACAACCATTTTTAATTGCCATTTTTCCTGAACTATTAAAATGACTAAACTACACACATTTTTCGTGCATGACTGTAGAAAAAGACTAATCAATGTATCTTACTTCAATATCCACTTCTGTGTCACTAGATCTTTCTAGCAGTTTGAAAAATAAGTATAGGTGTGGGGTAGACGATGTTTGCGCTACGTCTTAAACAATTCACTTGGATATGGAATTTCCCAAACCATCTTGATTTGCGTTTGTAAAACTGGTTTAAACTAACCCAAACTAACCCAAACTATAGGTCTATAAGTCTCTTGAGAAGATATTCTAAAGTTTTTGAATTGGTTTTTTTTTGTGCGAGACTTACGAATTTGGTATAATATTTCTACAAGATGTTTTGTGCTACGTCGTAAACAATTCACTTAAATACGGAATTTTCCCAAATCATCTTAAAATTGCATAAGTAAAACTTGTTTATTTCAAAGGGATACAAACTGACTTTAATAACTACAGGCCTATAAGTCCGTTGAAACGATATTCTAAAGTTTTGGAATTGGTTTTTTACGTGAGACTTACGAATTATATCAGTAAGTGTAACTTGCTCTCCAGTGTTCAGCAAGGCTATCTGAGAGGGCAATCAACAATTACAGTGGTTTTTCAGAGCATACAGCAAATTCTAGATGCCTTAGAAGACAAATAATGGGAATATTTTGTTGATTTAACAAAACCATTTGATCGTCTAAATCATAATTTTCTATTATAAAAATTGGAAAAATATGGCGTAAGGGGAAGTGCTTTACTTTGGTTAAAATCGTACCTCTCGGATAGGCAGCAATACGTGCAAATCACCAGAGATCACGGGATTTTCGATTGAGTGCTTTAACTACTAACGTTGGGGTTCCTCAGGACAGTATACTAGGACCATGTGTTGAAAAATGGGATATATTGAGACATGCAGAGGAGTGTTTAAAACTATGAATATCGTCATAGTATATGGCTTATACAGGGTGGGCCAATCAAAACGAAACAGAGGCCGATATTTCATATACCGTTCGTTAAAAAAAATTGCTAGAACCTGTCGATTTTTATTTCCCGGGGGAAAGATTTTGTCCATATCACCAACCCTGTCACTTTAACCCCCTTGCGGAGGTGACCTTAAACCCCAAAATCTTAGATGGGAATAGGGGTCGGGTAGTACCTTATTTTTAAGATAATCAATTGCTCTTTTCAACGCATCTTGGTTTTTCAAATTTGAGGCAGCCGTTTTTGAGAAAATAAGGGAAGAACAATGAAAAAAAGAAAACGATTTCTCAATTTATTGCTCGCTGAAAAAAATGTTACAACCCGTTGATTTTTATCTCGGAGATAAAGTCTTTTGTGCATAATTTTCAACTCTGTCACTTCAACCCCCCGCAGGGGTGAGCTTCAACCCTTAAATTAAAATGGGATTAAACCTCATGTGATACCTCATTTTAATGGTCATCAAATTCTCTTTTCAACAGATCTAACATAAAAATAAGGAATACATTTCTCATTACATTTACCACTCAAAACTGTTAATGTAAATTCTAATTTTATCGTTTGAAGAAAAAAGTAGTAAGTACTAGTCTTTTTGCAATTAGTCAAATCTTAATAATTTTTGTGCTGTGGAATTCTGTTTGTGTAAAGTATTTATAAATATTGCAGTTTTTTGTCTTCCTTATAAGTGCCGAGTATTTACAATTAATTTATTTCAATTCAGTATCTCGCAGAGTTTTGTCTGTGACACTAAACTTTATTTTGATCTAAAATGGTTTATTCTACTGGAGAAAGAGTATCGCTGATTGTGAGAATGTTTTTTTTCAATGAGTTTTTTTTTAAATGGGACTGTTAATCACAATTGTCGACATTGGTCTGATGAAAATCCACATCTATTCCATGAGGTTCACATCAACATCCTGAGAAATCATTAAACGTGTGGGTTAGAATATATGGCGATTGTTTAATTGGTCCTTGTTGGGGAAACACCCCAACACGTGTAGAAACTATCGTTTTTCACCGAATAATTTGGTGATAACACCCTGTATGTATGTAGAATGAATGAGCCATAATTAAACACAAAATAGATTTATTTCACCCCGGGTACAACCCAATTTGTACATTTAAATCAGCAAATGTCACGTTCTTCAAAACTCCTTAGTCCAACCCTAGACGGACGATCCCTTAGTTCGAACCTGTACAGCAGTGCTGTCAATATAACAGATTACAATAAAGCCAACTTTCACTAGTAATGGAAAACGTTTGTAATCGTTTTCAAGTTAATGTATTTTTGTCTCGAATCAGCATTGTGAACAATCAGTCTGCCAAATAAAGAAAGAAAACAGTTTCTACCCTTTTTATCACAAATGAATTCGGTATGTGTTACCGCCCACTTTTATTATGTGGTTTTGCCACAGGCGACCTGCTAAAAGAAAGAAATAATCAAGAAAGTGAGTAGTGCGTAGCAAACACTCATTCGCGTAGGATCTGTCTAGTCACAGCTCTCCTAGTTTCCGCGCCAAAAACATCTAGCCATGTCCTAGCTCTGTTTGAGGCAATTAATTGGTTTGAAAGTGTCTTACATCCACTAAAATGTACTAGATCAGTCCAGTCTGCTCTCTAGCCTCTCAGTTCAGTTAAAACGTTCGCTCAAATAGCAATAAAACGTGCTGTTCTCCGGCCAAAGGTCAAATTCCTTTTTAGGCCAATTTTTCTTGTATGCAGATATATTAGAGAATATTTCGTGCACCTCAGTTATCTTTGTCCAAGGTTGGACAAAGACCTCCTTTTGGGATTTTTTAAAGCAATTCTTCGAAGTCAGAAACGATAGCATCCTCTTTGGAAATTGGAACATAAAATGGCGGAAGGCGGACTGACATTCCTGGTCGAATTCCTGTAAAGCAAGGCAGGTAAAGCAGTCAAAGTGAAAAGGTATGCTGTGTGAATGTTGCTAAGTTGGAGAACGAAGTATTAAAATAAGAAAGATAAAAACTCATTTTTAAATCAAACAATCAAGACTCTTCAGTAGACATTTCTAATTTTAAGAAACCTTTTGTAATATTAGTTTTATACTTGAACGAATGATGAATGATTGAAAGTTCTAGTTTAAAAAATGTACATATATAATTTCTATTTAACATAGAAAACACTGTTTATTTATCTCCACTATCTTTAAATGCAATTTACACCTGCATTATTAAATTATATCAATACCGAATACATGTTTCAATTTATCTCATCACCCTATATTATACTGTCCATTAAAAGTGGTCAATTGAGATACCACACCCGTCTTTATGGTTTTAAGCAATAATAAAAGCACTTGTTTATCCCGACCAGTCCTTTTTTTCTCCTAGGAAATCTAAATAGAGAAATGTATCTGAAATTATTAGAAGACGCTATTGATCCTGCATTGACAGAACCGCTTGAAAATAATAACAATTACAATGAAGAGTTGAGAATTCAACAAGATGGTGCACCTCCTCATTCTTAGACTATATAGTCTAAGCTATATAGCTGTTCGTGAATATTTAAATCGGACGTATCCTGGTAGATGGATCGGCCTAAGAGGACCAATAGAGTGGCCTGCAAGATTACCTGACTTGACCTCCTTAGATTTTTTCCATGGGGTCACTTAAAAAGTAAGATTTATAAAACTCAAACACAGTCATTAAATGAATTACGTCAGCGGGCCATTACACCAGAAATGCTTCATAATGTCCGGGACCGGTTTGAACAAAAGCTCTCTTATTGTATGGAGGCAGCAGGAGAACACTTTGAGCACTTATTATCATGTACAATGAATAAACAAAATTTACATTTAAAATAACATTAACTTATTGATACTCGATTGTTAACACGTTAAACGCCACAATGCACAGTCAAAAAATAGGTTTAATGGGTCAAAATCAAAAACACATATTTGTTTATGCATATTAAATGATTATTATTCATTTCAGATTTAAAAAAATAAATGTTTGCTACTTTTTTTAAATTTTTAAATTAAGAAGCACGTGTGCAACTCATGGCCCAAATAAATATTTTGATTTAAAGAGCTGTGTGATGCATACTTGCTTCTCGTAAGATGATAGTATTCCTGTGGAAACTTGTGTAATTTTATTATGTTGTATGGGTCATTCGAATGCAGTACACGTTAAAACACCCTTTCCCAGCTTTTCCACTTAAAATGCATCAAATTCTACTGTATTTCGTGTTTTTGCGAAGTTTAATCCCATTTAATTAATTTAAGCGTTGCAGCTTACCTCTGCGGGAGGTTAAAGTGACAAAATTAAAAATAAGCGGAAAAATTTTTTTTTTCTCGATATAAATCTCAACATTTTTTCACCCATCAATAATTTTTTATATTTATTATTATACCCTTAGTTTTCCAAAAGCGGCTGCATCAAATTTGTAAAACAAAGATGCATTGAAAAGAGAATTTGATTGCCTTTAAAATATGGTATCACTCGATCCTTTTTACCATTTAAGATTTTGGGGTTGAAGGTCACCCTCGGCCTCGCGAGGGGTTAAAGTGACAGGGTTGATAATATGGACAAAATCTTTCCCCCGGGAAATAAAAAACCACGGGTCCAACATAATTACAATACATGAAACATACTCATTCGTCATTTAATTCTTATTGCCTATTACTCCCTGTTGAAATGTAAAACTTTAGTAGTATTAGAAAATTAAAAACTTACAAAAGAGTTGACACTAAAATTGTTATAGAACCTTACAGTGTGACCGAGTTTCTAAATTGCTACTTGTGTAATAGTTTTTAATTTAAGTAAGTTGAATAATTATATCTTCCACGCCATTTCATTTTGTGATTTTACTGTACAGGGTGTCCCATTTTCGATGATATTACGGGGTATCTTACTTACGAGTAAAGATAGAGACTTGCGATTTTCGCAATACTGTGCTACTTTTTTTGTGATGGTATAAACAAAATTTTCATAGCTCGCTTCGTTTCTGAGATACAGAATTTGTCCCTCCCCAGCAACACCTGTCAGACAATCACGACACACGGCAAGAGCGCACCCATGCGTCGTACAACTGGAAACACCTAGAACATCGCTTTAAAAGGACTCCTTTGTCTGGCGCACTGCACCACTAATTATAACCTACAGATATTCAAGAACCGTGTCAATCAACATCCTCGCACACACACCACTCGTTGAATGATCCAATGCCATGGGATCTCCCTTTTGTGTGTGTGTGTGTGCCACTACCATAATAAAAAAACATATGAAATATCGTGGCTATATTCAGGGGACAAGGTACATGATCTGTAACGAAAGACGAAAGTTTCATTATAATTAAGCAATATGATTGCAATATCAATCACTCAGCGTTGGTTTTTTGAATATTTTTATACTTTGCCACATCATACATCAGCTCGGAGCATTTGCAAGATAGCTGTTTTTTTTTATCCATTTCTAAATAGTTTCTTGTTTGTGCTTTTATTTGATACGTATACATTACCTTTCAACATGGTTTAAACATTGTACACCATCTTGACCACCGACTGCATAAAGAAGATTATCTAAAACTGCTACACCCACGCTAGTCCGGCAAGACGTCGTTGGTGCTACATCACATGACCACTGGTCTGTTTGTGGATCATACCTAAAAGATTTCAATCAATAATGCAGCAATCTGCTATTACTACCGATCATGAAGTGATGAGAAGAAAGTGTTAACAAATTTAGTATTTGAATGCAGAGCTGTCACAAGTACAGGGTGGCTCGAATTCGTGTCTATGTATGGGGAACTCGAAAACCGTCAGAGATACAGTGTCGGTCAAATTAAGGCAAAATTGCGCATTTAGGTGCCTAACAATATGCCGTTTAGAAAGTTTTAAAATTCCGAGTATTTACGGAGATATCCGGAAAAAACCGAAATTTTGAAAAATCGTTTTATTTTTTTCCTGGGCTTATTTAAAAACGGATTTCAAATCTAATTACACTTTTGCATTGCCACTTTTTCCGCTCTATCCAATCATGATATCCAGTTTGAAATCCGACGTTTCGTCTTCAAGGGATCATCATCAACTTTCTTTTTTTAAATACAAACTTTAATTTTTTTTATCGTTTTTCAGATGGTATTGGCGTTATTAATATGAGTATGTGTTTTTATTTTTTTTTTGTTTTTTTAAATTCTTATTATTTTTGTATTATTTTTATTTCATATATTTGGCTTTGGCGTGATTTTACATAATTTAATTTAATATTCTCGTAAGAAATAATTTTACTATTTTTTATTTTTAATACGCTCCAATTTTCCACTTAATACAAAAAACAAAATAAAATATTTTTATAGAATATGAATATTTCAAAAGTACCTATCTTAAAATGTTTAAAATTACGCCAGAGCAAAATATATAATTTTAAAAATAATAATAAAAATAAAAAAAAATAAATAAAAAAAATAAAAAAAAAAAATAAATAAAATCACATAATCATATTAATAAAGCCAATACCATCTGAAAAACGATAAAAAAAATTAAAGTTCGTATTTAAAAAAAGAAAGTTAATGATGATCCCTTGAAGACGAAACGTCGGATTTCAAACTGGATACCATCATTGGATAGAGCGGAAAAAGTGGCAATGCAAAAGTGCAATTCAATTTGAAATCCGTTTTTAAATAAGCCCAGGAAAAAAATAAAACGATTTTTCAAAATTTCGGTTTTTTCCGAATATCTCCGGAATTACTCGGAATTTTAAAACTTTCTAAACGGCATATTGTCAGGCACCTAAATGCGCAATTTTGCCTTAATTTGACCGACACTGTATCTCTTACGGTTTTCGGGTTCCCCATACATAGACACGAATTCGAGCCACCCTGTACATTACGAAAGTACTTGAAGTACAAATATCAAGCAAATATATTTAAAAAATTTACTTAAAGTATAAGTACAAGATCTTTAAAATTATACTTCAATTATCAAGTAAACTTGAAAATTTAGTTGAATTTCATCAAGTAATTTATTTCAAACAAGTACTTTGTGGCATTGCTTGAAGTAATTTTGGTGCTTCAAGTATCTAAAATATGTTTAAATTTAAAACAACACAATTGAAATAATTTTTAAAGGTATTAACACTAATTATCCGATCCTCGTACTTATTTAACCTTTACGTTATTAATTTTTAATTTTTCTACGTCAATAATATAGTAATAAAGATATATTATTTTCGTATTTTTCATTTTAACTTACTCTGTATAATACCGATTCCAGTAAAGTTTTG
This sequence comes from Pissodes strobi, assembly GCA_016904865.1. NCBI lineage: Eukaryota > Metazoa > Arthropoda > Insecta > Coleoptera > Curculionidae > Pissodes > Pissodes strobi. Next base: position 63,648 of record JAEQML010034475.1, read on the forward strand.
TATATCTCAGTTCTAAATCAAGCAGGGCATGATTACCAAATACTAATTTAAGATTCGAAAATATTTGGCCAATTTCTCTTCTCTTAACACATAATGTGGGAGCCTCGAATTAAGAATTAAGAATTACAAGTGAAATAAGAATTAAGAATTACAAGTGAAATATTAAAAGAGGAATTCTGGAAAACAAAATGCAGTGCTATACCATTTGGGAAATGGGGCATTATAGTACAATATTTCCATAATTTAAGTACCTATAACTATTATAAGCACAAAATGCGAAAATTAAAAAACATATATTATATTCATTATTACACATGCAGAACACATTGAATGCACTAAAAACTTGAAAAAATATACTATAGCAGAGAACTATTTATTAGGTTTGAAAATATAACATCACAGTACCTATTTTTAACTGCACCTTGAAATGCATTAAGAAAATAATAACCTCGAACTTGGAATACAAAATATGAAACTATTTTGTTCACATAGAAATAAAAACTATCTGAACAACCTGGAACATAGATTATACTATATAAAACTATTTTGTTTGATAAAACCGAGGATAAAACAATTTCTTAGATTTGAAAATATCAGAAAATATAAAATTATTTTTGAACGCAATAATGAATATTATATTACAAAAATATTTTCTTTAGTTAAAGCTATTGAATAGATTTGTCAGTCATAGTCATATAGGTTATTTTTGAACAACTCTTAAGAACTTAACTTTGGTCTGCTATCTGCTACGTTTTTTTTTACATCCTGTACATTCAAAAATTGTTCTTATGCAAAATTTTTATTACACTCTACTACTTTGGTACCAACTACCAAACAGATATTAGAATAAATTACCCATAAATATGCGAAACAGTGAAAAAAACGATACAATATTCGTATATTGTTTGGTTCTTACATGTGCATCTTTTTTTATAGCATTGTTAACGTCCATGTTAGCAATTGAATTAAGTGTGTGGCTAGCACATCTCACATGATTTGTTGCTTCAATGGAAGAGCTTGGTATATCAAATAATGCAATATGATTTTCTATATCGTATTGTTACGTTTTTCCGTGGCTTCTGACAAAATCGCAACTTTTACTCTTTTAAAATAATACTCTCTCTTTATTCTTTATCACTTACAGCACCGTAAAACCGAAATATGTGCCATATCTGAAACAAAAAAGAGGAAAAGGAACATAACAATATGATGACTACTTTCTGATTTACTCAGGCAAACCAAAAGACACAAGATCAGCGTCGGGAGTTGGAATGCTATTCAACCAAAAATTCATGGACTCCATAACCGACATTAAGTATACAAACGACAGAATAATAAAAATAACCCTGAAACTAGACAAACACACTCTTCATATAGTGTCCGTTTACGCACCAGCTACTGGAAAGCCTGTCCAGGAGACCATCGATTTCTACGAACAACTCCAACTGTTGATAGAAACAGTACCGCAACATAAAGGCATAATAATGATGGGCGACTTAAACGGACGAGTAGGGAACGAGGTAATACCTGGAGTCAAGAATAGATTTAATGAGGAGGCAGTGAACGAGCGAGGTGAGAAGCTTGTTGAATTTTGCACTTACCAGGAACTAAGGATTAACAACACATACTTTAAACACAAACCCCAACACAAAGTCATGTTTCAGGGCAATGGTAACGTCCACAATAGACTATATAATAACGAATAGAGCCATTAAACCCGAGCAAATACAGGATGTTAGATCGCTAACATCGGATCAGACCATAACTTAGTAATGGGAATAATTACCATGGTAAGACCAACAGCTAACAGGAAGAAACCGGACATCCCAACAACAAAGTTCAATATCGAGTCACTAAAAACAGAAAGCACGCTGGATCTGTACAAACGGCGCGTATCCCAAAAAATTGAAAGGGAACCCATCCTCCAGCAACACACAGTAGGCCGCGCATCGGACATCCTACTAAACAACATAAACCAAGCAGCGGAGGAGGCACTAGGCAAAAGAACAGTCAACACAACGACAAAACACACAAATAAAAAACCATGGTTCAAACCAGAGGTGAAGATCATGGCCCATTAAAAGAAAAAAGCCCACCTAACATACACAGCCAACAAGACTCCAAGAAACCACATCAAATACATCGAAACAAGGAACAGAGTAAACAATCGCATAAGGGAAATAAAGAAAGAGCATTGGGAGAACTTCAGTAGATAAATGGAAAGTGACTTCTATGGAACCCAAAAACGGATATGGAAAATGCTCAGAGCAACAAGGAGGGCAATAAATGAGACAGTACAATTAAATAACATCTTGGCAGCCAAATGGACCACCTACTTTCAGGGCCTATATACAAACCGGGACGAACAGGAACAACGAAGGCCCAAGGAGCGGGGGAGGCTGAACCGAGGGGAAGCCATAGACATCGAGGATGTAGAACAATACACGGTGAAGGAAGTGATATCCGAAATGAAACACCTAAAAACGGCAAATCTCCAGGCCCGGACAACGTCCCCAACGAACTGCTGAAGTGCGGAGGAGAAGCTCTGGCTCGATAGCTGGCCGAACTATTCAACAAAATATTGAAGGACGAAAATGCACCAGCGAGATGGAGACACAGCATCACAATCCCAATATTCAAAAAGGGGAAAACCTCAGATCCGGCGAACTACCGAGGAATATCGCTTCTAGACACGACCATGAAACTATTCACCCGTATGCTGCAGCAACACATTCTCAGTTACACCACAATAAGCGAGGAGCAGCAAGGTTTTCGGAAAAACTGTTCGACGATTGACGCAGTGTTCGTTGTCAGGCAGGTTGTAGAGAAGGCAATAGAGTATAACAAACCAGCATACCTGTGCTTTATAGATTTGACGAAAGCGTTCGACGGGATAAGGCTGAAGGACGTTAGGAACGAGCTGGACCGCAGGGGAATACCCCAAGCATCACGGAGACGGTTAGAGAGCTCAACACAAACAACACCACAACAATAGGAACAAAATTAACAACAACAGAAAAATAGAGCAAAGCACAGGGATACGACAAGGAGACAGTCTCAATACACTGCTGTTCAACATCACATTGGACAGAATAATAGAGCAAGTGCGCAAGGTAGACCAGGGATACAAGATGGGAAACCAACAACTTAAGATAATATGTTACGCAGACGACGTAACGCTAATCGCGGACACGGAAGACGGACAACAATGGCTCTTACAGGCCCTTAAGAAAGAAGCCGAAAAAGTTAACATGGAAATATCAACCACCAAAACAAAAAGCATGGTGATCGCCAGGGAACCACGCAGATGCAAACTAGAACTAAACAACAAAACAATAGAACAGGTTTTTGACTTCAACTATCTGGGATCCAGGCATCCAGGATAGCAGGAGCCTTACAAACAACCATATGGAAAAATACATGCATATCAATCCCGACCAAAGTTAGAATATATAAATATATGTCATGTCCAGCTGACACAGCGGAGACAAAAAGGATGGCACGAACCAATGAAATGAGAATACTAAGAATGATCACAGGCAACGCACTTTGGGATCAACGGAGTGACGATATTAGAAAAGGATGCAAGACAGAGGACACGCGCTAGGAGACACTTCTGGAACGAGCACATATCCAGGATGGAGAATCACAGACATGGCAAACCAGCATCCGGCAAACCACCAGGACGGCCGCCCAAGAGGTGGAAGGACAGCTGGTCCTCGGCATCCCAGGAGGGACAAATAAATGGGTAAAACAAGCCTTAAGGCGTCCGCAAAGAAGAAGAAGAATACTTGCTGCACAGGTTGAACACTGCCGGCACATCCTGGCAGTAGTTGATCAAGTAAAATCTGTCGCGGATCTTGTCAATCGTGTTGTTCACTCCGAGATGAGCACCAGACTTCCCATTATGGACTTCTTCCAGGCCTTCCAATACCCACTTCCTTGGTACTACTTCACTTCTTTTCCATCGGCGCTTTCCCAGCCTCGTTTAAGAAATCCATTTTCCACTACAAGGGAGTCCCACTGATCCCACAGCGATTTAAAAGTAAATCTCTTAGTTGAAATATCTCTCCAGCTTAGTCTTGGTTCTTCCTTAGCTTTTAGCAGTAGTGCTATTTCACTATCCTCAAGCTGATCTTTTTTAGTCGCTCTGTGGTCTACTTATGATCAACCTTAAACTGGATTTGCCTAATGGGGGCGATTCCTTCTCGTTGGTCTATTCTTTGGCAATGTTTATAATTATCCCCGCATGATCTTCTGGATAAAGCATCTGCATGTCATCTTCCTTCCCTGTGCTTAACCTTAAAGTTATATTGTTGTAACTCTTCCTGACTTGACTTTGAACTCCTAGTTTCGTTCTGGATGGAGATGTAGACCATTGCTGTACTAGACAATCTCGCTTGAAATGGCCAGTTCTGCCACATCTATAGCACTGATTTGAAGCATTTCGGTTAGTTCGCCTATCTTCTAGTGGCTCCCGCAATCTTTGTAAGTTACAGTCTCTTTTGAAATGTCCAGTCCTGCCACATCTATAGCACTGATTTTAAACATTTCGTTTACGTGGTCTATCTTCTAGTGGCTCCCGAGTTGTTTGTACTCGACAGTCTCTTTTGAAATGCCCCAGTTCTGCCACATTTATAGCACTGATTTCTAACATTTCGATTACTTGGCCTAACTTCTAGTGGCTGCCGGACACTTCCCGTGGCCTAAAGAACTTCGATTAATTTCTTTAAAATTTCACCCATCTTAGTTAATTCACAACTGTTCGCCAGCTTTTTTTCCTGGATGGATACTGCCCTGACTTCTTTTGGCACATTTCCAACTTCTTTCTGTACAGTTCCAACTTCTTTTTATATATCGTTTACTTCTTTCCTAAATTTCTCATTTTACCCGTCCAATATTTTCTGTACTTTTCCTTGCTCGCCTACAACTACATCCGGCATCCATTTCTGAAGCCGATACTGTTCTGCTTAACTTTTATCTTCTTGATCTTCAAAAATGTTCTCACAATCCATCAATCAAAACGGTAACGTTGACGTACTTCGTACTTGTACCCTCTTCTCTCGTCGAAGAATACTCGCAAAGTTCGTTTTCTTCACAATCCCACTTCTGACGCCAAATGTTACGTTTTTCCGTCGGTTCTGATAAAATCACAACTTTTACTCTTTTAAAATAATATCTCTTTATTCTTTATCACTTTACACAATTAAACACACTAAACTACTCTTATAACTTTACAACTATTCGATCTTTACAATTCAGAATTCAATGATTAACTGCAACTCGCGTTCTGTTCGCTATTCATATACAGTCTTAAAAATATCGCGAATACTACGAACGAAGCGAAGCCTCTCTATATTATTCTCGACAAGGGCTGCACGCATACCACAGCTCCAGATTTTTCTCAGCCGGCGAAAGAATGCATACGCGACAAGGTTAGCTCTATAGGGTAGCACAAAAACATGCGGATGGTTGCTACCCGTGACAGTATTTACTTTAAGTAAACCTTAAATACTTGCAATACATTTTTACTGTATGCCAGTACTCTTAAAAATACTCCAAGTAAAATACTTGTATGTCTTTGAAGTAAAATTCAAATATTGACAGCTCTGTTTAAATGTAATACCTTTCTATGCTATTTAAATAACTTTGTCCATCATGGCCACCAACTGCGTAAAGTAAATCATTCAAAACCGCTACTCCGACGCCACACCTTCTTTTGCTCATTGGCGCAACCATCTTCCATTCCATGGTTTGAGGGTCAAATTTCTCTACAGACGCAATTGCATCTCCACTACACCATCCGCCAACAGCAAACAATACTTCACCTTAAAATTTAAAAGAAAACGGTAAATTTACTTTCAACTGGGTATAGGTACCGCTCTAAATGCCGCAATAGTGTTCGTAATTAATAACTTTTGTACCTATATTTTGCATTTTAAAAAATCCGACTAGCGAGCCTTGTATTCTAAATATTATAAGTTACTAGTTGCTTTACCTCTCCGAGTCGGTTTCCTAGGCCTAGTTCTCGGCCCTTGCATAAGTGGTCTTTCCTGCGGCAAAAGTAAGTAGTTTTTTGCCTCATCTACTAAATCCCGGCAAGATTCATCCGATCTAACCAACAGATCTGACCCCACGGTTCCAACAAGAAATTTCGGACTCAGTAAAGGTAACCTAACATGCTGCAGAACCGAAGGCAAATGTTGTCGTCTTTCTGCCACGTTATACTTCACCCAAGACATAACAGCATTAAATACTTGTTCCTCAGTACGTACATTTAGCTCATCACTGGCTATTATGTCAACCAATTGGCCCACGGGAAGAAGCATAAATTCCTCGGATTCCATAACTTCTTGAAAGTTATGTTGTGTAAACTTGTCAGCTATCCTAAGCAGTTCTCTGCAAGAGTGAGTGTCAGCAAAAGCTCTTATTCCCAAACAGTTTGAGGGATCTAATTGTCTCTTCAGAAATTCACAGCAAATATCCTGTATTTCAGTCAGTTGAAGCAGACAGGCTGCAGGCAGTAACATTTGCACATTTGATTCTTCTACCACAATGTGAGACGTATAACAAAAATCTAAAAAGAGAGTAAGGCATTAGAATGGTCGTTTGTTATAACAGCTACTAGGACCTAATATGTCTTTTGACATAGCATCTAACCCAAAGCCACCCTCCTTCTAGACTCCTTAAGATTTTTCATTGCGTTCTCATATATAAAAAAATTAAAAATCTCAGTAATCAGAAATTCCTTTTTTGCATTCTCACGTTTTCGGACGCAAATATCTCATTCATGATACAATTAAACTAGTTGAAAAACTTCTTTCCGTAAATAATACCAACATAATTATAAAACAAGAAATTCTAGAAATATTGAAAATATGTCTTGAACAGAATTATTTTGAATTTGATGGAACTGATTATTCTAGTAATGAAGGACTAATTATGGGTAATCCCCTTAGTCCATTACTAGCCGAAATATTTATGGACTCACTAGAAAACTTAATAAGTAAACACTCTAATGTTAAACAACTTCTTTACTGGTACAGATACGTCGACGATGTCTTAACTTGCTTTACAGGCACTGACAGACAATTAAATCAATTCATTGATTTTATAAATAACATACACCCGAATATAAAATTTACTATAGAGAAATAAGTTGACAAATCCATACATTTTCTCGATTTAACTATATCTCGGGAAAACAACCTACATGTCTTCTCTATTTTTCATAAACCAACTCATAGAGACACAGTTATACACAATTCCTCATGTCATCCCATTCAGCATAAGTTAGCGGCATTCCACAGTATGTTACACAGATTAATTACAGTTCCATTAAATAATAATAATTTTGAAAAAGAGCTAAATATCATTAAACAAATTGCGGTCAACAATGGATACATCTCTCAAATGATAGATAAACTTTTAAACAAAAAACTATATAAAAAAGCATTAAATCTTGTTTTTCCAATGACTAAAGATACCACAAAAAAGTTTGCTCTCATTACCTATATAGGTCAAATTAGCAACTATATAGCAAAGTTTCTAAAACAATCATTTGACATCAATGTCGCCTTTAAAACTAATAACTCAATAGGAAAATATATAAAAAACAACAAAACTAAAACAGAAAAATCAAATAAATCAGGAGTATATAAACTATCATGTAATGACTGCCCTAAAATTTACATTGGCCAATCGGGTAGAAGTTTTTCTAAAAGGATAAAAGAACATTTTAGAAGTTTCATTAATCATAAGACAGATTCTCATTATTCAAATCACTTACTAGAATATAATCATAATTTCGATCATAATTTCCAAATTTTCCACACTGAGAATAAAGGTATTAGATTAAATCTGTTGGAGTCCCTTGAAATTAATAAATTTAAAAACACAGATGTTTTGCTAAATTGTCAATTAGACCTAAATAGATCACCGTTGTTAAATCTATTTTAAAACCCCCTTTTTTGTTAAACCATTTATTATACCTATATAACCCTTATTTACCGAACCTAATTTTATTGGTTGCATAAAAATAAAGAAAAACCAAGTCTGTAGAACCGATAGGGCGACAACAACATTTTGTAATACTGCCATTCATTCTTGATAAAGCTACTGTGTAGTGAAACATGTCGAGTTAATTCGAGTTTCAATTATAGTGGAATTTTAAGTAAAATTGTGTTTTACTTGTTTATATCTTATATCTCAAAAGACATTAAAAAAAACCTGCCTTTGTGGCAGTTACTAGTTACTACGATATCTCTCGAAATATTGACACCATCGATTTCAAAGTTGAATTTGGAACGAAAATGGTTTATCTTAAAATACAGATTAAATTCGCTGATGATTAATATCGAACCAGTGGCGAAGTATTCTTAAGAAACTAAAACCTTTTAGAAAATCGTAAGGCATATCTCTTAATGCTATGAATTTCAAATTTCGAACAAAAAATCTTTGAATCAAAATGCAGATCGAGTTTGTAAATGAGTACAAGTCGAACCAGTACGTCACAAATCGTAAAAAACACATTTTTCGCTAAAATTAATGATTTGGAACAAAAATCAATTGATTTAAAATATATCAAGTTTGTAAACGATCGTTATCGAACCACAGTTCTTCTGTAAACGTACCTATATTCTCTTATAGATTTGAAAATTGAAATAAAAATTATAATGTTTGAATAAATGGTATAAACCCATATCGTTAAAGCTGTTGATTTCAAAATGCAGATTTTAGTTCATAAATTAGTAAAGTCGGATCAGTGCCAAAGGTAGGGTATTTTAAACAGTTTTTAAGTCAAAAGAGCAATTTTTGAGATAATGCAAATTTTAAGTACCTCTTAACTTCCTTGTATGTTGTAGATTGCTAGGGAGTCGTTTCGGCTAGTTTCAGCCTCCCGGCACTGCTACCTTTACAGATATTTTGTGCATGACTCTACAACCTAATTGGTGTCCAAGAGACGTATGTTTCTTCCAAACGAAGCTATTTTCTTGGGAGGAGGTTGACTCACTTCTTGAAGTGATAGCTGTATTCCATCAAGGTACTTGAGCCTTTTGCAGAGTTAGGTTGGACAATGGCAGAGTAGATGTTCTGCGGTTTCAGTTGCATTATCGCAAAATCTGTATTGGTCATCTTCTGCTTTGCCTATTGCCTTTAGGTGGTATTTTACCGGGCAGTGTCCAGTGAGCAGTCCGGCGAGAGTTCTAATATCTGCTCTGTTCATGTCTAAGAGCTGTTCTGCTCCTTTCGCAGAGATGGTGATAAACCTTTTCGCCTGTCTTAGTCCTGGAGTGTTCCTCCAGTAGGACGACAGTTGGTATTTTTCCCATTTGCTTAGTTCTTCGGTGATGTGACTTCACAAGGCCACAGTAGGGTCCTGGACCATAATATGGTGTTCCAGCTCCTTCTTTCGCAAGGCAGTCTGCTTTTTCGTTGCCCTCTATACCTCTATCGCCAGGAACCCACATTACCTGGTTGCGTGTTGCTGATTGTTTTAGGGTTTGCTTACATTCCCAGATTAGCTTTGACAGGCTTCAGCTTTTTTGAACTTTTAGAGCCGCCTGGATGTCTGAGAATATGTAGATGTGCTTTCTGTGAAGTCCTTGTGTGAGGCACTCTTTTGCACATATATTTATGGCAAGCACTTCCGCTTGGAAGATGGTCATATATTTGCCTAGCGGTTTGGAAAGCTTACAGTTTGGACCTGAAATGCCCAATCCTGCTCCTTTCGCCAGTTTTGAACCATCTGTATACCACAGCGAGGCGTTATCGGCCAGAGGTAGTTTTTTTACTCTGCCATGATTGGCGGTCATCGATAACCACTGCGAATGGGACATCTAGGTCCAACATGACCGGCATTTGGTCACTTGGTTTGCTGGCATTTTCCAGTTTTATTTCTTCAAAGATGCGCAGGTGACCAGTCAAATCTCCAGACATGAATTTGCCTATTTGGAATAGCCCGTGAGCGCTGATAATCGCCTCCCTCTTCACACTGAGATGAAGAGGCGGCATACTCGACGTTACCTCTAAGGCTGCGGTAGGGCACGTTGACATTGCCCCTGTTATTCCCAGGCATATCAGCCTTTGACTTTATTGAGTTTGGTCCGAGCGGTGACCTATTGTGTTTACCAGCGAGGCATAGGTGACCGTGGGTTTTATTATTGTTTGGTAGATCCAATATACCATTACTCCAGATTGCCGCTGTCACTTTAGAGATGGTGTTCTCTAGATGCTTGTTCCAGGTAAGTTTACGGTCCAGTTTACGCCTTCATGTTTGGGTTAGTTGTTACTACTAGGTCGTCTGCGTAGCCTAGAACTATAAATCCAGCTCTACTCAGAGTGGTAAGGATTTTGTCCATTACTAGTGTCCACATTAGGGGAGATAGAACACCTCCTTGAGGGAACCCTTTCACTGTGCTGATGGTTGTTGGCGCTCCATTTATTTCTGCTGTTACGAATCGGTGCTTCAGCATTGTTTCTGACCATCTTATGATTGGGAGCTCAACTGAAGTGCTCTTCTGATGGACTGATGTGAGGTGTTATCAAATGCTCCCTCTATGTCAATGAACACAGCAAGAGCAAATTATTTGCATTCGATTGCCTTTTCTATGTCTTTAATCAGACAGTGCAGTGCACTTAATGTGGATTTGTCTGCTTCGTAGGCTTCTTATGCATTGATGGATGGCTTCCCTCCATTGTTTTGGAGAGAAAGGTGGTTAGGCTAATGGTAAGGTATGATTTTGCTTCGTCCTCCGGGCGTCGGCCGGTGTTAGGTATATTATCACGTTTGCCTCCCTCCAAGCTAGGGGTATATCCTAGGATAAGGCCAGCTTTGCAGATTTTCTGTAGATGTACCTTCAGGATCTCAGCCTTTCTGAATCAGTGCAGGGAAGATCCCGTCTTTGTCGGGGGATTTGCAGGGTTTACAGCTATTGATTGCCCATTTTCTTCTATTGTTAGTGAAGAGATTTTCCCTTCCAGTATTTTGTACCACTCGTTCGAGCTCTGCAACCCTTCGTTGTGAGGATTAGTCTGGTTCTGGGTATCTTGTAGGGCTTTTTTGTAAACGCTGTGCTGGGGCTAATTCGTCTATGCCCTCGCAGAATTGTATCCATGATCTCCTTTTAGATTTCTTAAGTTCTTTGTTGTACTCTGTCTCCTTTCTCATATGGATATTAAAAAGCCGTCAGATTTTAGTTGGATCAAATCAGTAGATAATTCATATGATTAATAAAAAATAATGGACAATTACCCTATAAAATGTTAGACATGTAAAATAAGTCCAGAATTGTTATCGGAAGTAATTGTAATAATTTTGCATGACAGCATGTTGTCTAAATACTGCACGAGTTCATTTTCATATTTTGATACCGTCCCATCAGCCTAACCTCCTATGAGAAAGAGCCAGACACCGAAGGTGGAGGGCTCTTTTTCCAAAATATGAAAATGACCGATTGTAGTTCTTCTAAAACAACACACACTCGAATGCAAAATTATCTGGTTATTTTGATGCACGAGTGTAATTTGGGGGAATATTTCCCAAAGAAGGACATGTTTTAAAAAATTACATTTTTATTCTTTTTTTAATACAAAAACGTACATGTAACTATAAACAAAATAAAGAGACGCAAAATACCATTTTTTTCAATCCCAACCGAGACATTTTTAATAATATATTTTGACTTTACTTTGACGTTATTTACAAATTGTGACTGTCATCGTAAGTTTACAATGGAATTGCCTTAGATACGTACGATGCAATTATCGCCGTGCTCTTTCGGTTTCTACAGTGCAATTATTGCTGTAATTTTCCTATAATTGCACTCCTCTAATGGGATTTTTTATACATGAGGGGAAATATTCTTCATAACTTATCTGATGCACTGGGGGCTCAGAAACGGAGGCTCTGATACGTAGTCAATAACACTTTCTTTGTTGTGGTAATATGTAGAATTTGCGTCCATGCTTTTTTTGCTAATATAAGGTTGCATCTGAGAGAACATATCACTAGACAATTCTGGCTAATGTCGATCGAACTTTTATACACACATTATATTTATTTAGTTAAAAAACCGATGAAAGTAAGAATGCCAGAAAAATACAGAGATTATATTGAGCCAGCGACATACTTACCAAATACAAAACCAAATAATGAATGATAGTTATTGCTACCATGCAACTAGTGCTTTAAATAACTTCGAGAACCTTTTGTTCAATTAACCTTTTTCTATATTGATTCAGTTGTTTTAGGATTGAGATTAAAACTAACATTACGATCGAATTTATACTCACCAATTAGTAAATCCATAGCAAGTTCGTCTATATCTCTAATAGTAACTTCAGTTTGTCGGGATTCAGCCAACTCGCCGGTGAACATAGCCCGAAAATAGGGACTGCACGCGCTCAATATGACTCGATGGGCAAATATTTTTCGTCCACCAACATTAAGAACCACATCACACAATTCCCTGTGGCGTCGAAGTAAGTTCAGTTCTGTCAGCGTGTTTTTAGGATGTTTGTCAGAGGTGTGGGAAAGTCTAGCAGGTGAGGGGGGTCGATCCCCTCCAGTGGTCTCCCCCATCCGACAGGGGCCCCGTGAATGCGAGGCAAACTGGAGGCGCAAGGGCGGTGACGCCCAACCCCACACCGAATCTATCTATTAAGAGAAAAAAATCAATAATAATTAAAGTCCACAAAGTAATGTGTGTAAATACTTAACGATAAACAGTCTTAACTCTAACCTGCTCTTTACCTTTAAATCTAAAGGTTGTGTTTTCAATAATCAAGCAAAATATAACACAAGAATTAATACCGCATACATTTTATTTTAATTTTTGCTTTAATCTTCAATCCCAGACTCAACGTTACCACTTCAAGGTTTTGAGATAAGCACAGTTTTATAAAGATTCTTACACTGGTTCGCACTAACACAAAGCAATAGTTAATGTTGAATAATTCAAAGTTTGTATTATATAATTTAATTAAAATGTGAAGTAAATGTGTGAAGTTCAAATATTTCAATTAACAATGACGGGGACATGTAAAAACTAAAAGATTAAGATACTAAATAGAATGCCATATAGTAATGCAACTGTACTTATTTTACTACATACATTGTAATAATGATTGTAAATGACTAATAAACTGCCCAAAGGAAATAACGCCTGTTCAGTGAATTATTAAGGTCGATGATAATTAGTAAAAAGTCTAATAATACCTTAAGAACCATTTTGATGTCGATAACTTCATGGTAAAATATCAATCAGGAAAGAAGTTGCTATAGTTGCGCAATAAGCAGTCCACAAAAACGCTGAGTTCGTAATTTGTTCTATGGGTCCTGTTGAAGAACAATCAAATCTCGCTGAGTGGCACAATGTTGTGAGTCTCGCTGTAACTGATAATAACACCAGACTTAGAACATGCGAGTGTGGCGGCCATTTGACGGAGCAGAGCATCAAGCTCTAATTCGTTAGGGTCCGATGTCACGACGGAGAAGAACTTAAGATCGTCCACATCGAGCAGAGAGCTGGATGATTTGAAGAAAAAAAGAATTTCGTTAATAAATCACAGGAACAATATAGTGCCGATGTATGACCCCTGTGAAACTCCGTGCTACTGAGACACGTACTCGTTTAAAACAATACGTTGACGGCGCTGAGTGAGATTGGATTTTACCAAAAGGCAGGTAGAGTTCGGTAACACCAATATCTGACAGTTTTTTGACTAATAGTGAGTGTAAACGCTATCAAAGGCCTTAGATAGATCTGTGTATAGCATCAATTTGCTTACCCGCCTCAATTCAGGACACAAAAGTTTGATAGACTACGAGATTCGATGCAATCAGAATTGTCGAATTCCCTTGGTTCTTATTATTCATAATATTTTATAGACCCGGATTTTAATAAAGCTCCACAAATATTTGACATTTCTTTTTTTTTTAATGTTCGGCACACACACAAAAGAAAAATCTTATGCCACTCAACTACTAGCGGTGCGTGTGCGGAGAAGATGGTGGACGTTGGACTTGAACCCCTATAGGTTGTAGTTTTCGGGAAAGACGTTACTCGGAAGTCCATTCCAGAGCAAGGCAGTCCTCCAGACAAAGGAGTCTCGAAACAGGGACGACCTAGGTATTCGCAACTGTATCGTATGTTGATAAGCAGCTTGTGTCTGACGGGTGTTTCTGTTTGGCACAACTCTGGGTGGAATCATAAGTGCCAGCTCGTTCGAACACCTTCCGTAGTAATATCGATGGTAAAGAGATAGGTCCGCCACTTTTCTTGGCTCAAGGCTATCAAGGTCTTTAGTCAACTCTGGATCATTCACAAGACGGACTGATCTCCTCTGTCCAATATCTTGAGCAAGTGTTTGGGTGCCGAGCTCCACAGATGGGAACAGTATTCCAGAGATGATCTTTTTTGGTGACGTGATTACGCCAAGACATGTTGTTTTCTACGTTGATGCCCAGCAAGCTTATGGATGAAGCCAGAGTCAGTGTTTGTCCTGTCATTTATAATTCAGGTCCTGCGGTGTTTGTTTTTTTTTTGAGAAGACAGCTGCTTGACTCTTTCCTGCGTTAAACTGTACATTATTTTCCTCACCATATTCGACGATGGCGTTCATATCCTCATTGATGACAGCAATCTGATTTTCTCGCTCGCATTGGGAACGAGCAGCCGTCATTGGAGTCCGCGACAAAACTGTTAAATACAATTGTTTGACCTGTCAAAGAGATCATTGATATAGAGCAGGAACAGTGTGGGAGACAATATACCACTTGAGGAACTCCGGCATTGATTTTAAATTCCTCCGAGAGATGTCCATCAATACCAACTCAGATGCTTCGATCCCCCCTGGTGGTAGTCCGAATACTGTCAATTTGCTTAACAAGCCTTTATGCCACACCCTATCAAATGCTTTGGATATGTCGAGAGCCACTGCATGAGATTCGCCGTACCTCTCGATAGCTTTGATCCACAGGTAGATCACGTAAGTCAGGAGATCTCCCATTGATCTGTGCTTGCAGAAGCCATACTGGCGATCGCTTGGGAATCAGGTGCCCTGTGCTAGTCACAAACACCAGGCAGTTCTGAATTTTGCTTCACGGCTTATGTTAGGTTTTGTAATAGCTGGGAGGCTAGTTTATTTCTTTGTGTTATCAGCATGCGCAGTGTTGCAAAGAAATTTGGGATATTTGTGTATAGGCCATGCTATAAAACTTTTTCAGTCAAGCAAGAAAGTAAGATAAAATGTGATTTGGTTGACATCACCCAATTGAGGCAATGATATATAAAATGAGATATGTCCAAAAAACAGGTTTATGCCTATGACGGAAACTTGCAGGCGGTAAAACTTGCGGTAGGTGTTAAAATCTTGCTGTTATAGAAACAATCTAGCGATTTATTTGTCAGGCAAAAATATTTTTAAAAATAGTGTAAATTAGGTGTGTTCTGCAGCTCCAAAACACTTATACACCAGCCGTCACTGTTATATACAAACAAATGGGGCATTAATCTGATAAATCCTAATTTTAGGCTTATTTGAAGAAAAATTAGAGAAGAAGAGAGAGTTCGAGTTCTCTAATACAACAATGTTCATGTACAGATATTTTATACGGTAAACTTTGCTATAGACCTAATATTCAAGTTTCAAGTCTTGGGAAGCATTTGGCTATGATTCACAATGATTGCATTGGCGAAAGTTAGCTAATATCCTTAAAGGAAACGTAACTAAAAATATAGGCTTATTTGAAGAAAAATTAAAGAAAAAGAGAGGGTTAGAGCTCCCTAATAGAACAAGCTTCAGCACACCATACTCAGATATGACACGACCTCGTATTTCTATATAAATATAGACAATATTTTTGTAATACTAACCAACAGTATCAGTACTACATATAGATAGATATCTCCGAGCATGTGGTGAAAAACATTCAAGTATACTCAATAATAAAATGTTCAGAAAACATATCACTTACTGGAGGCATTGGAACTTCACTTTCCGGGGGCGCCTGAAATTCACAAAAAGTAATAGTATCTCTTCGACGCATAACGAGGTTTTAGTTATATCACGACCACAACGCTGAGCAAAATATTGACAATAAGACATAATCTTTGTAAGGGTGTGTGTCTGGCCAGGTAAAAATATGACCCTTGGTCAAACTTTCGATAAGATAAATTCTTATATATTAATACCATTGTGATGCTAAATACATTATAATTACTATCGCAGTGGCAGCTTTACAATGAAATACAGAAGCACAAAATCTTAGTTGAGCCGGAAAGTTAGAAAAATTGTAGCTGACTTATAACAATTAATGTGAGTAGAGAATTATAGATCATTTTCGATTTTGCTATTGGAATACAATTTGGCTAATATATTACCATGTTACGTAATCCAACCTCATGCGATGAATAAAGATTTTAATTTATTTATATATCAAAGTTTAAAATTTAAATTTAATATCTATCTGTATATTTAATACAAGGAAAAATATATGTTTTTTTTTAAATTTGTTTGACAGCAATAATTGCAAATTAATGCTAACAAACGCAATTTGCAGGAAAGCAAATTTGGCTTGCTGTCAGAACATCGAAAATGACCTATATTGTAAAAATCTAATTACCATTTCTTTAAATAAAAATGTAGATAAAATGGAACCACACATTGGTGGGCAGGAGTATGCGAAATACTTAATCATTTAATGTTTTTGAAAAACATTCAAAACTGAAGAATTTTTAAGGCTAATCTAATGTTTTATCGTTTATTCGGAGTAACGTAACTTTTTGTGGCACACAATACCATGCATACAAATAATAAAATTGTTGCCTTCAAAATATTTAGATGTGATCCCTCCTCTACAAAAAAAAAGTTGTACCTCACCTTTATAAGCACACAACTGAAGTGAAACTTCTGAAAGAAATAATAGGAATTGAGTTTTTATCTTTTTGTAAGCTTTTTTTTTCTCAACTTTTGCCCTCGGTTGCGACACTTTTTGTTTATTTATTTTTTCTTTTTTTTACATTTTTTTCGCCGAAAACCGCGTTTCTCTAACTTTTTTTTTCTTTATTTCATTTTATAATACTTTTATTAACTTTCCGAACAATTTTTTTCTTTTTTAATTAATTTTTTGATGTGTAAACATCTTACGCGGCGATATGAAGGCCTATGTGACCGGGTATGACCAACTTAAAGTGTATTGCATCTACGCATTGAAATAAAAAGCAAAATATAAATACTGATCGCTCCTCGTATTAGTTTAGACCCCGGCCCGTCCAACAATCAAATTTTGTCAGAGAAAGATAGCAAGTTCGGGCAGATGATGTAGAAGAGACGAAGATAAAAGATAGGGTTTGGATTGTAGACGGGCAGGCTCTCAATATATTATTATATTATATTCGCATATAGGTTGATGTTATTCCTGGTGGCATTAGAGTTTCATGTCGAATTTATGCAGTAATTAATCCACTCCGATTGGAGCTGCCAGTAAGTATTATTAAAGAAACCTAGCTAGTATTATAAATGCGAATGTGTTTGTTTTTTAAGCTTTCACGTATAACCTAGTCATCCAATCGTCATGAAATTTTGTACAAATATTTCCAAGAGTATAGTAAAGGACATAGGACCCTTTTAGCTCTTACCCGCGGCCTCGCTCGCGTTGATTATTACAATTAGTTTTAATCCTATTTTCCACGCGTAAACTACTTAACCGATCATCATTAAATTTTGTACAGATACTTTCAAGAGTATAGTAAAGGACATGGACAATTTAGCTTTTACCCGTGGCTTCACGCGCGTTGATTTTTACGGTTAGTTTTAATCCTATTTTCCATGCGTATAACTACTTAACCGATCATCATTAAATTTTGTACAGATATTTTCAAGAGTATAGTAAAGGACATAGGAAACTTTTAGCTTTTATCCGCGGCTTCGCTCGCGTTGATTTTTACGGTTAGTTTTGATGTGTAAACATCTTATACTGCGGTATGAGGGCAAATCTCGGCAAATGGGACAGAAATATGGGGACGGAAATGTAAAAGCCAATGATCATAACCATGCGCAGTACGTATCTACCTCAGCGCTTCCTTGTAAAACGTGTTCTTTCTAACGTCAGAATATTGGCAACCAATTCCAAATAATTGCCTATATTCAGGCGTCCCACGGCCTAACGTGACATTAGATTTTCATGTCGATGATGTCGATATATGATATATTTACAGTTTACAGATCAGTGTCTCGAGTACTAGCAGACTCGCTCATTTTTTTTTCTTATTTTATAATACTTTTATTAATTTTCCTATCCAATCTTTTTTTCATATAATTTTTTTCTTATTTCGTTTTATAATGCTTTTATTAACTTTCCGAACATTTTTTTAGGTTTTTTAAATTTTTTTCCATTTTGTTTTTTTTTCATAACGCATTTTTCCCAATTTTTGCCATTCCCGACCTCGTAGTTGAGCTCTTTCGTCATTTTTTCGCCAAAAACCGCGTTTCTCTAACTTTTTTTTATTATTTTTTCTTATTTCGTTTTATAACACTTTTATTAACTTTCCGAATAAATTTTTATGTTTTTTTTTCAATTTTTTCCCATGTTTTTGCCAGTTTGTTCAACCAATGAAATTGCAGAAACTTCTGATGGACTTCACATACATAACCCCATTTTTTGTTTAGTTAATAAAATTTAAATTTAGTTTGTTTTTTGGAGTATTTCTACAGAAAATATAGAATTTAAATCCAGACAATTGAGTTCTAAACAAAAAGAAGCAGAGGCAGAGGTTCTTGTGGGTTGAGCTAAAAAAGGGGTGACCATGTCAATTTTGTCATGACAGAGGTTCTTATCCTCCCTGAATAATTGCGCAAATTTTCTATTAGATAATTGAAATGCATTTGTTTGAGGCAAAACATCCCTCCCAGTAGCCAATTCTGCCATCGCTTCCTCATCTTCCTCATTAATGATGCCATTCCACAGCATTGCATTAAAATTTTCCATATTTATTTTATATATAAATAAATGTTTGAACTCACTTTATTTAAAACTTAAAACAAACAAACAGAACAACACAATTTTAGGTTAAGTTTCCTATTTCTCTCAATCTCTAGTAAGAGAACGTCAAGTTCTCTTGGGAGTGCTTCCCTCCCCTAATATTTTTTCAAGAATAGGGTGTTCTATATTTTTAAGAGAACCACGCCCACTTCTCTCACAAGTTCTACTCCCTGAAATTCAAGAATAGGAGTCCAGGAAGACGGAGATAGTGCTCTTCACCGAAAAAAGAGGACGCAGCCACTACTCTCTCTAACGCACAGCTAAATTTTGCGTCTGAGGTAAAATACCCTGGGATCAACTTCAATGCTAAATTAACTTGGACTCTTCATTTAGACCGAACACTAAATTTCTTATGAACAGGAAAAACCTGAGGTATAAAATCCGAGGTCGTAACCTGGATCTACACTGCTATCAATGCTATCCTAAGACCCATAATTGCCTATGCAGCCATAGTTTGGTGGCACAAGAGTCAACAAAAAAGGACAATGCTTAAGCTCAGTCAGGTACAGAAAACTGCCTGCTTAACCAGAACGGGAGCTATGATAAGAACCCCAACTAGAGCATCTAGATATTTATCTAAAGCAGGTGGTTCTGACTACACTGCTACGACTCAGAGTCTTTGGTGTGCAACTCAGCGTAGAATGTGGAGAGACTAGACGCCGCCACCAGTGGGAAGGGGGAAGACGGCCACTACTGCAGGCCACCGCAGACAGCATACCTACCAACCTCCCAAGTTTGTCCAAATGAGCCTATAATCGATGATGCGGTTAACATTTTCGTGGATGGCTCAAAAACCCAAGAAGAAGCAGGCTGTGTTGGCATAGTTCAATCTGAACTTGCTGCTATATTCATAGCCGTAAAAGATATTGTTCGCAGGAATACGGAGGACAAGACTATTAAAATCTACACGGACAGTAGACAAGCACTACTGGCCCCGAAAAGTTATAAACTTACAGCCAGGTCATTACTAGCATGCCATAATTCACTGAAGGATGCCGCCCGCAAAAAACAGAATTTCTGTGTGCTGGATTAAAGAACATGCACAGTGCGAAGGCAACAAATTAGCGGATAAAGATATCCTGTAAAACAACCTTTTTGGGATACCATGTATAATAAAAATAAAAATAAAATGTAAAAAAATTTAATACAAATTTTCAAAAAATAGTGCATTAAAAATATATTTTTTTAATATTTAAGATTTTTTGAAATATCCTGTATAATAAAAAGAAAAATAAAATGTAAAACCTACAATAGCAACCTACCGAGCATTTTTGTACAAACTAGATGTCTGTTTTTACCATAAAAACGCGGTTAAGTGCGAGTCAGACTCGCGCATCGTGCATTCCATACCCTTTACTCGGTATCTATTGATGATGACAAAAATTGTTAGCTATGACAATTCTAATCCTCAAAAGTTTATAACTTTTCTGTACAAGCACGTGTTCTCGCGATATCTGACTC
This sequence comes from Pissodes strobi, assembly GCA_016904865.1. NCBI lineage: Eukaryota > Metazoa > Arthropoda > Insecta > Coleoptera > Curculionidae > Pissodes > Pissodes strobi. Next base: position 84,154 of record JAEQML010034475.1, read on the forward strand.
GTGATAATTACGGCGTGCTATAAAATCCCACACTGAATTATTTTCAAGAGGCTGCCTCTTATATTTTATGTACCAAGTTTAACTTAAGCTAAGATGTATATTATGAATATGAAAGTATCTGAAATATTCTAGGAAATAACAAAAAAATATATAAAATATAATTCAGTTAAGATACCTACACCTTAATATGTAATAAACTAATTTGAAGGTAACTAACTTTTAACTAAATTCATATTTTGAACCACTTGATACATGACAATTTAGGGATTCTTCCTTATGTTTTTAAGTAGCTTCATAACGACAGGTAGGTAATGCTTAAAATAGAATAATTATAATTACATTTAAGATTTTAAAAGTATCACATTCTTTAAGTGGGGCTCTATAAGACTTGAACTATATGCTTTATTATGTCTTGTTAACAAAGCTGTTAGGATAAAAGTATCAATAAAATGGTAATAAAACAAACTGTAAACAATTTACACAAACGAAAAAATTATACAAAAAAAAAAACCAGTACAAATATGTTTGACAAATCACACTGCACTCTCGTAAAACTCCCGCAAGGTGTAATATGCTTTTTCAGTCAGCATCTTTTTTACTGCCCTTCTAAAGGACTTCGCAGTATAACAGCTTTTAAACTGGTGAGGAATAAAGTTATACATCTTTCTACTCTCATAAATAATAGAGCTCTTTGTCAAAGCCAACGTTGGAATTGGCAGTTTTAAGCTACCTGCTTGACGAGTAGCATTTTCATGTACTAAGAGCCCGTTTCTATGGTTGTAGATCGTAGACACCGACTCCAAAATAAGCAAGAAAAGCAAAAATCCTCCTCGAGCCAAGGTTGATAAGACTCTCAAGGGCCAACACCACAAACATACATCACCGCTCTCTTCTGGAGAATGAATAATGAGCCTATCACAGTTTGGTTAGGTTGTTCCCAATAAGAAAGGCCATACCGAAGGCGTGGCTCCAGCGCATGATCATCATCTATTTATTTTGCAACATTATACATCATAAGCGACATCATTCCTAACTAGAGCATATCTAAGCTAACATCTGCTGTTGTGCCTTACGTCATTTCTCCAACGTCGCGGCCAGCAGATGGCGACCCTCTTAGGGGGCTGTTCTAAACCTACTTACTAGCTAGGGTGTGTGGTACTGCTAAGTTGTGTTGTACTTTACGTGGGATAACCCTTCAATGTCTATATTGTAAAAAAAAATGGTAAAAGCCCGTTGTTTTAAAATACTTTGTGCATGTGATTTGTTGCTGCAAGAGTAGTATACAGGGAAAACTGTAGTAAAAAACAATGAGTAAATCTATAGTAAGGATTGGAGACTTAAGCGATAAGTCTAATCAGGTATATGTAATGGCATCAGATCGTATGGATCGAGCCTCGCGGGTCCAACTACGGAGACGCATCAGTAGCTTGAAATCAATTGAGTCGCAAAGATAGTGCGCATCTGTATGCGTGAGAAGTCCCTTGTCAGGCCCCGCCCCCATGTCCGAACATGGTGGTCAGGAAGCAGGACGCGCACACTACCCACATGGGTGGTGTATTTCTGCTCTCCTGATACTATCAGATATTTTGCGAGAAAGGCAGCCTTTGAAAGTTGTTAAGCTGTTTAACGGTTGTTTTTTTGTCGATTAAATAGATTGTACCCACGAGAACTGTGGCTTAAGGAGGCATAAGTTGCATATAGTACAGTGTAATGTCGCGATATATAGTGCCATACGTGGCGGGGTGGTCTGGGTTATAACGTTGGTTGGCGATGCTAGCTGTTAGCGGCGATCTTCCAACCTGTTTTGCGAAGAACATACATGCGAGGCTATCGATGTATTCCACGACGTAATCAATTTTCGCCCACGCATGCAGGTCCTCGGCCCTTACGTGGTCATACAGGGTAAGCGAGAACGCCACTCGCAAGTTTTTTTTTTTTAAGGCAGTGGCACACACACTAAAGGGAGATCCTATGGCGCTCGACGAGCGGTGTGTGTGCGAAGATGTTCATTGACACAGTTCTTGAATATTTGTAGGTTGTAATTAGTGGGAAACAGATGATGCAGTGCGCCAGACAAAGGAGTTCTGATAAAGCGATGTTCTAGGTGTTTCTAGTTGTACGACGAACTGGTGCGCTCCTGCCGTCTGTCGGGACTGTCTGACAGGAGTTGCCAGGGGCGGGATTATGCGGGCCAAATCCTGGGAACATCTGCCGTGAAAGTATCTGTAAAACAGAGACATCTCGGCCACATGTCTGCGATGTTCCAGACTATCCAGATTCCGGGTCAACTCCGGATCGCCGACGAGACGCACAACCCTCTTCTGAATGGAATCCAGCAGCTTTAGGGTATGCTTTGGTGCGGCACCCCAGATATGTGAGCAATATTCTAAGCACGGTCTTATTTGCGCTTTGTACAGCAAGAGCAACTGCTGCGGTGTATATAGTTTTTTGTTGCGAAATAGCGCACCAAGCTTCTGGGAGGCTGATTTTGCGATGTTAACAACATGGTCATGCCATGACATATTGCTGTTGACCGAGACACCCAGCAGCCCGATTGACGAGGATGCCATAATGAAGTCAGGGCCCGCTGTATTGGCCCTCTTAGTAAACGTTGCTGCTTGGGTCTTTGCTGCATTGAACTGGACCAAATTTCGGTCGCCCCAAGTTTGAACTTTCTCCAGGTCTAGATTAATTGCTGTAATCTGCTCCTGTCTGCGGTGATGAGTCTCAGTCGCTGGTAAGGGTTTTCCTGATCTAAAGTGGGAGACAAGGGTACTGTCATCTGCAAAACTGTAAACAGGATTATTCGTTTCGATCAGCAGGTCATTAATATAAATGAGGAACAGAGTTGGTGAAAGTATTGCGCCCTGAGGCACGCCCGCGTTGATGGTGAATGTGTCCGAGATGTGTCCATCGACTGCAACGTGTAGGTATCGGTTCTTAAGGAAACTGGCCAGCCAGCTGCAACTTGTTGAGCAGTCCGTCATGCCAAACTCTATCGAATGCCTTTGAAATATCCAACGCAATAGCTCGAGACTCTCCGTAGTTTTCAATTGCCCTACTCCATATATGAGTGACATAGGCCAATATATCTCCTGTCGATCTCTCTTTGCGAAAGCCGTATTGATTATCGCTGATTATTCTGTTGCTCTCGAGGTACTTGAGTAGTTGCTGGTTGACTACACGTTCCATGACTTTGGAGATTATTGGAAGCAAGGCAACTGGGCGATAGTTTGAGGGCGTGGTTTTCTTGCCTTTTTTTGGAACAGGTTGCACTCGAGCGACTTTCCAAGAGGATGGGTAAATCCCTTTTTTGTAAGAAAGAGAAAAAAGCCTGGAAAAAACGGGTGTTAGTTCGTTGGCGCAGTTCTTTAGCACGATGGCAGGTATTCCGTCCGGTCCTGATGCCTTTTGCGTATCTAGTTCTTTAAGGATTTTGCGAATATCACGATGAGAAAACTCGACTTCTGCCATGGTGGTGTTGATGTTCGGTATAGTGGGGAGAGTCTTGCCTTGGGGCACGTCTAAGGTAGAGTGCGATGAAAACATTTTGGCGAGCATGTTTGCTTTTTCCTTGGCTGTAGTCGCCGTGATGCCACGTTCGTCCGTCAAAAGTGGGAGAGACGTTTTTGTAAAGTTGTTACTTACTGCCTTTGTTACCGACCAGAAATTCCTGTAACCACTGGTGCATTGCAAAAGTTTATTCCTGATCCTTTGATTGTGTTTGTCCTTAGTTTCGTCGATCACACGCTTGCACTCGTTTCTCGCTTCGATAAAATAATTGCGATTTTCAGCGGTCTGATTTTGCTGCCAGTACTTATAGGCTTGCTGTTTCCTTCCTACAGCTCTTTCGCATCTTTTGTCGAACCAGGGCTTTCCTTTTGATGGTAACTTGATGGAATTTGGGATGTATGCTTCCATTCCTGAGGAGATTACTTGCATGATCTCTTCGCAGCAGTCTGACGGGTCGTCAGTGGCAAAGCAGACGTCGAGCCAAGGAAAATCTAGGTAGAACTGCCTTAGATCGTCCCAGTTTGCAGAATTGTAATGCCAGATTTTGCGAGGCAATGGTGGATCCTTCTGTATGAGTGGCAATTCACAAACCGTTGTAATAAGTTTGTGGTCGGAGGTACCTAATGGCGGACCAACTGTAACCTTGTACTGGTCAGGATTGGTGGTCAGAAAAAGATCCAGGAGGGCGGCGAATTCGCCCCTCTCTGAGATTCGAGTTGGTTCGTCTACAAGTTGAGGAGTAAGCCCGCAGCTGATGGCAAATGCTTCAGCTTCTCTACCTTCGTTGTCGGTCTTGTTGTGATGTTTGAGCCAGTTGGTGTTGTGGGCATTGAAGTCTCTCAGAACGACTATTTCTGAACTGGGGTGATCGACCTGTATTGAGTCAAAAGTGGTAGCTAGTGTTGAGAAAAAGCTTTGGTAGGCTCTATCGCTCGGAGGGCGATAGAGACAACTTATAAACTTGGTTAATCCCTTGGCGGTGAACTTGAGCCACATGACGTCAAGGTTATTCGGTTCGAGTGTTTCCTCGCGTGTGATTTTGAATTACCTGGAGCCTATTTTTATGCCTTTCTGCCACCGTGCACCACACCGGGGAGCCGTACATTAGAGCAGGTCTAATGATAGATTTATAAAGGATGAGCTTGTTGGTCGGGCTCAAGTATGACCTAGCCGCGGTCAACATACCCAATCTCTTTCTGATGGCCATATTTTTTGCTACTACAGTCTGTATATGCTGGCTAAAGTTTAATTTGCTGTCGAATATAATGCCCAGATATTTGACTTTATTTTTGGGGGTGATCTCTGTGTTCCCTACTATGAGTGGCGCAATGTCAATATCTTTTCTTTTGCGCGAAATTAATATGAGCTCAGTTTTGGATATATTAAGTGTAATCTTCCACCTCTCATAGTAAGAGATGAGAATGTTAATATGGGGAGTAAATCGCTGTGTCATCAGCGAAGAGGGCTAGATAGGTAGAATGATAAGACGGGATATCTATCTATCAGTACATGAAATTATATTTAAATATAAAATATAATTCAAGTAATAGTTGTATTACTAAATTAATTTAAATTGACTTAATAATGTTTTCTTAGTTTAACTTTAAATGAGTAGATATTTTAAATGTCAAGCCTCTTGATAAAATGACATACTAATGCATTGAATACCTAACAGACAAATTCATTATGGATTTTGTCATATTTTATTAAATATATTCATAGTAACTATAGGGATAGGTATACGGAATACTAATTTGTACATAGTACATAAAATTTTATTTTCTCCGTCAGGATGCTAATTGCTCTAACTTGAACACTTCATTATAATAAATAGAAAAATTCTTGGCACAGGGGGTACATACAATTAATTGTTAGATTGCAATTAAACATTATTTTTTTTATTTAAATATAACACAATGAAATGAAGCGTATAGCGACAAAACAACCTTTCAATTATTATTCCCATAAATTCTGTAACTTACGGTAATATTCGCTCACCCTCAAAGGAATATTCGTTTTTGGGTAACATATTACGGTTATATTACCGAGAACATTTCCGGTATTATTACGAATACATTCGTGATAGCTTCTGTGTAAAACATATGTATTGTAAGTTGGTGTCCACGGTCACGAAACTTAGTTAACCAACCGGGATGCTTTTCTGTTCTTGATTTTTGCTCGGGGCCTGACCAGCCAGCGAAAATAGAATTGAAGAAGAAGAAGCGTATGTGAAAGTGAACTAAGGAGGGCTTCCCTCTAGCCCTCCTTAAAGTGAACATAACCCACTGAACTATACATTACAATTAATGACGGGCATTACCGAAGTATTTTGATGACCACATTATTTGTACTCAATAATATTAATAATCGAATGATAAATAACAATAGAATACAACACAGTTAAACTGTTGTATAAGAGGAAAAAGATCTTTCAGAGAATCAACTGGTGCTAAAACTACTGAACCCAAACCGGAAAGTACCCGGTGATGTTTTTTCTATAGTGATGTACTTGTAATGCTTCTTTTATAGGATGCATTTTTGAAAGTTTAGCTGATTTGAACCGAAAAAAAAATTACTGAAAAGAATTTAACAAATTAGAACTTTAAATAAAACAGTATTTTTAGTCAAAAATGGTGGTAATTCTCTACTCGTATATGGTTATAAATAGACTCAGTTCCAAAAAAATTACGCACCTAATTTTGGTTGCAGCTTGCAACAAGCTTTGTCATTTCTGACGAATGGACCGATTTTTTAATTTTTATTTGTGGGTAGGCAATTCCTTTGTCTTTTAAAATAAAATAAATGAGGTGGAAATTTTCTCAAAACCTCCTGGACGGCAGTGGAAAAACTCGAACCATGCCTTTTTCTTAATTTTTGACTCATCCTGTGTATTAATCAAGTAGTGGTTTAGACAGTGCTTACACTCTATGTGAGAGGCGCTTCTTTGACGAGCATTTTGTTTCTTTATTCATTGATTTATCTCTAAGATTGTATGACATACAGCTTTTTTGCTGAGATATACAGATGATCGCTTGTTGAGATTGCGGATTTTACGGAATCCATGAACATACTGCGGTAAACGTTCAGCAAGAACTTGGCCAAACTCGTGGTGTTTGAATAAGACGGTATATAGACGTTTAAAAGGACTTAATTTAAAAGCTAGGAAACCTGCAAGAAGTCCCAAATTTGTGCCCGAATATCGTGCGGGTACTGCGGGTAGAAGAAATTTCGTCGAAAATTATGGAGAATAGAATATTGCTGAATGGTCGATTGTCTTGTTTACGAACGAGCTAAGATTTTGCTTTAAAATAGTGTATTGAAGAAGAAATGTGTGGAGCAGGACTGGAGAATGGTTTAATAAGAATTTAATAACAGAATGCAAAAGTTTTAACGGTGCTTTAGTCAGGGCCGTTCTTAGGGGTGTGCAGGTTGTGCAGGCACAAAGGCGGCGAACCTGAGGGGCGGCCGCAGGTCGCCAGTGGAACCAGTAAAATACTAAATGTATTTTACTGGTTCCACATTTTGAATATGCAAAACTAAATTTCATACTTAAGACATTCCACAGAAGCAAAGTTTAAAAATAAAACCCTCTATAGTATTCGTAATATTCACATTGCAGACAATAACTTTTTATGCTTCAATATAATAAGAATGGATTTATTGTATATTTTTGGTTGTCGAACTCACAAAAAACGCCGTCTCTACTCTCGTCAAAGAAAGAAAAATTCGCAAGGATATAGGGCGTCTCGCGGCCCGGCCCGCGCGGTAGTTTGGATTTTGTGAAGCAAATTTTGTACCTTTTCAATCCATTCATAACTTGTAAAATAGCAAAAGCGGAATAAACTGTGACCACAGACCACAGAAGTGTTTAGCTTTCTTTTTACAAAATGATGATAAGAATCACTAAATTATTCTTCATGGTTAAATTTCTTATAATAATAAGATAAACGTTTGATACATCAATTCAAGCCACCATATTGCCTACTGCTTTACTAATTCAATTTTTCCTTGATTTTCAATAACGATTGCTTTCTTTCATCATTATACTTCTTTCAAGCTTCACCAAGAAAAGCTTTTTCGTAACGTAAATACAATTTGATTTCATATAACTTGTAAAGGATATATCCTTTCCTATTTTAAATACTAAGTACTAAGGTAATTAAACGTGTAGTTCCCATAAAAGCGGATGGTTATTCTTTGAATAAAAAATACTTATTTTGCTTATGTTGGGAGTTTTACAGCTTTTATTATTATTTTTTTCTTATTTGGTTTTATAATACTTTTATTAACTTTCCGAACAATCTTTTGTTTTTGTTTTTTTCTTATTTTGTTTTATAATACTTTTATTAACTTTCCGAACATTTTTTTACATTTGCATAAATTTTTTCCCATTTTTAATTTTTTTTTTATAATGCATTTTTTTCTTCCCATTTTTGCCATCCCCGACCTTGTAGCTGGACTCCTTCGCCTTTTTTCACTGAAAACCGCGTTTCTCTAACTTTTTTTATTATTATTATTTTCTTATTTTGTTTTATAATACTTTTACTAACTTTCTGAATAATTTTTTACGTTTTCTTCAAATTTTTCACATTTTTTCGAAAATTTTTGGGTATTCAAGGAGGTTGCAGAAATATCGGCAAAAAACGTTTTTTCCCCCAAAATCCCCCTTAAATTAGAGCCCCGGTCCCTCCCAGATGGGGGGGGGGGGGGTACGGAGTCCAGTTGTCGTTCAAGATCCTCATTTTACCCCGGCTACATGTCCTGAAAATTTCAAACCTCTAGCTATACTGGAACATGCTTAATTAAAGAAGCGTTTCACTTTGATAAACATTTCACTCCAAAAATATTTTTGTTACAAAAAAATACTTTTTAAAATATAGGGGCGGCATTTTTATGCTTGCACAAAGGCGACAGAGGTCCTAAGAACGGCCCTGGCTTTAGTTGGTGTGGAGAGATATTTCAGTGAATGGAAAAACACCTCGTCGTGTTATTCTGGTGAGGTAGTCTACATTCTCCCAATTCTACATTGATATTTCACACCACATGTCTTACCTCATGCAGAGTTAGCATGTTATGTTATTTAGATTAAAATTGTTTTCACATCATACATATTATATAATAAATTAATACAAAATAAATTATACTGGGGTCAATTTTAAATATAAAATTGTGAAATTTTGTTTAATAGTATATTTCTGAACAAGGATAATAAATTACCTACCAAGTATAGTCTACTGCTAAAAAAAAAGTTAAATTTCCTTAAATTCTCTTAAATTACAGTAAGTTCTCGTAATTTAACGAATATTACGGACCTAAAATAAATTACGGTAATTTTTACATCACTACTTTCAATAAGGCAGATTTATTGAGATCCATAAAACTTTACTACAAGTACGAATCTTCTCCGAGTGTGCAGTTAAAATTTTGTGAATCTTGCAAATTTGTCCAAACTTGAAGATATCATTCAAAATATTTTAGGCATCTAAATTTTAAAAGAAAACAATAAGATATAATCACTTAAATTTAAACAATCCTGTGAAGAAGTCATTAAATTATTATTACATAAGTAGTTAAGCATGATTTCTCTAAGTTTAAATATAATTCAAAATGAGTTAATGAGTAGATTTTGGAGTGTGCCACTGGAAGAAATTTCTGCATAAGGTTTATTTTTTTAAATATTCCAATCAAATAGCTGGAAATTGAGATTTCTTTAAACATTTTTATCCAGCCATCATTTTAATTTTGGTAAAATGTATTCATAAAAGAATCTTATTACTTACTTTAAAGCAAAATTAACAAAGCAAGGTAACAAGAACTTACTTTATACTCATAATATTGATCATGAAAATGTTACTTCTCCTATTATAATACTTATGATATATACTCTGTAGATGGGACATTTTAAAGAAAAAATAAATAATACCTGAACAATTTAGTCTCTGATTTAGATAAACATCTATTTTTTGTTAGTGTAGTCACTCAGTAAAGTGTTATGTAATTAGAGAAAAATACACAATTATTCAGATATTAATAGCAGAATAAGTATTGCTGGCCCCATGTTGCTTGGTCTACTTAAGGGATCGCCGACAATGTGTTGTTGTGGAGGTACCAGTGTCATGTGGAACTGTGGACCTATCTCGGTTTCGTCAAGGATAGTATATGGGTTCAGTACTTTTTAGTTTATTTGTGAATAACATTGCTGGATGCTTTCCATCTATTCAGTTTTTGCTGTATGCTAATGATATCAAGTTTTTCTTCCAGGTTGCCTCTGGCAATAGCCTACAGTTGGGCCTGGCCATGCTTGTTGTGTGGTGCAATAATAATCTGCTTGAGTTGAATGGAAAAAAGTGCAAGGCCATGACATTTTTCAGAATCCGAGAGTCAATGAACCTCCAGTATTTTATTATCCACCAAAAACTTGATGCAGTTGCTACCTACAACCAACTTGAAGTTATCTTTGATTCTAAATTGACATTTGAATGCCCTATCGACAGTATAGTTGCTAGAAGCTTTAGAATACTCGGATTTATCAAGTGCTATACAAAGAACCTTCCAGTACGAAGAATTCCTGAATACTGAAGTGCTATCTGGCTGCCACATTATAACTGTTATAGGGAGAGAACAGAGGGGGTTCAAGGGAGGTTTGTAAAACTTCTCCTTTTCAAACATTGCTTTCCATATGAAAAACTCAATTAAATTTTAGACTACAACTATGTGGATTGAAAACATTGAACGAGCGATGATGCAATCAACAGCTGACCAAACTATGGCCTCTCTGCAGATGTTGGTAACTCCAATTGACATTTTAATCATATTGACCTATTCTCCTCAAGCACTTACTAATTCCATTTGTTTAGTATTTTATTGTATATTATTATTATCTACCTTCGTTGAACCATTTGGGGTAACAATTGAGTCAGAAATAGGTAACCCTACATTCATAGAAAGGCAATTTATTGCTGAATACTGGCAGCAAGAGGTGCAAAAAATTTGAAGCAGGGCTATATCATGAAATTACCATGGGGTTATACCTTTTGGCTTTTTACAACCATTATTCAAAAGAGTAACTAGACATTACACTAGACACATAAGTATCCTACATGTACAAATATAGCCCTCGACACAAGCTGAGTTTCATATTTGAGCCTTTTTGCACTACATATAATTTACTTAAATAATGGAAAGTATAATTGCACTTCAATGAGAATTAACCTTTACAAATTTAACAACATATATTCCAATTTCACAACATGCAAATCTGAATGTTTAATTTTAAAGATGTATGAGAACATAAACCTATATTTGGTAAATAAAAAAAAGTAGAACAAATTGCAGTATACTGGTCTAGATACCAGTCTGCAAAAGCGACATAAAAACTGAACATAGAATATTTCCATTTCAGATTAAAATACTATCATAAACACTACCTAATTATTGTAAAATACAGTTTTGATTACCCACCTTTAAATCGTTAATAAACTCTGGTGCAAAAATGATGGAAACTTCTAAAACAATCCCTATAAAATCACAGCTTCCTTATGTGCTTAAAAAACTTGGCTAGAATAGATAGTATTTCTGATATTTCTTTTATAATCAATTAAATATAACGATAAGACATAATAGTCAATAAAACAATAACAAACAACAAACGTAAACGTCACATCACATGTCACATTGCTTGACAGTTGACAATTAATGATACAGACGAGTGTCTCGCGACAGTTGTGATTTTGGCTGTCATCCAGGATTTTTTACAAAACTACAAACGTTGTTTGAATATACTCCTTTATTCAAACAACGCTACAAAGAAGGGGATTCTTTGTGAATGTATTCGCGAAAACACATGCAAGCTGCTGAATATCCAATATAATACGGCTCTTTTAAAATATATCCTGGTTTTTAGTTAGATAAAGCAAAATATTTCGTAAAAAGTGCATCCAAAGTACGGGCACGTATTACAATAAGTAATATTTCACTTTTCGCATGGCCCTCCGCTCGCTACCGCTCGCTACAGGGGCTCAAGAAAAGGAAACCAACCAAGTGATTACCCAAACGTAACCCAAGACGTACCCAAAATCAAGAAAAAAAAAAGCAACGGGGTTTGAACCCGGGCCGCTTTTTTCCCATTTCCTATTCGGCTAGCGCACCCGAGTGCGCTAATCGTATAGCAAACGGATATCTCCGTTCCCTAAGGGCACAGTTTATACCGCCACCAAATCGGTATAAACTGTGCTAAGGGGTTAACGCACTGATTTGGGCACCTGAAATACGCTGTCATATAATTTATCACTTTTCGCATGGCCCTCTCTCTCTACGGGGGCTCAAGAAAAGGAAACTAACCAGATGCTAACCCAAACTAACCCAAGACATACCTAAAATCAAGAAAAAACTGTTTAGAAACTTAACCTAAAAAAAAATAAAAAAGCAACGGGGTTTGAACCCGGGCCGCCAATAGCCGCCGAATTGAGACCTAACCATCTAGACCACGAGAGCTCTTGTCGTAAATTGATTGCATCGCGAAGACATGGCGCGATTAGGTGCGTTAACCACTTAGGGAACGGAAATGCAGGTTTCGCATCCGTTTCCTACACGATTAGCGAACTCGGTTGCGCTAGCCTAATAGGAAACGTAAAAAACAACCGGGCCGCCGCCGATAATCGCCGAATTGAGGCCTAGGCAGAGTACAAATATAATCGAGTAGATTCACTCAGCAAAAATCGTTTGATGTTTTTGGATCAAACGCAAAAGCCGCAGCGCGGTAAAAAGTTTGTTTTTACTCTACCTGCAGCAGCGAGCAGTCTGTGAGGGGAGCTTGAAAAAGTATTAGCTGATGCAAAATTATTTCCTCGGTTATTATTTGATACATGATATTTCAAAGTGCGATTAAGGTAATTTTTAATACGTGATTCAAATGAATAAAACTATGTAACAAAGTTATACAAAATAGTAACATATACTAAATTCAAAAACATTATAAATAAAGGTAATACCATGATACAATAAACGGAAGGTATGATACCTAATCGTCTCAAATTCGTTCGCTCCGCGCATTGACGTCATTGCGTGATTGGCTTCTATTGAAATGCATACGTTTATAGGCACATTATCATTATGTTTTACCTATTTTCTCTATTTTGCAAGAAAATTTGTGTCCTGGGTGAAATTAAAAACTAATTATTACACATTAATACTACAAAAATACTAATAAAAAAAATAATATTCAACATAACTTTTATGATGAATGGATCAAAATAGTTGTATTAAAAACAGCATCTTTTGAGAAACGTAATAAACTTTTACTTTTATCTAAAAAACGTTTATTGAGTATTGGCCAATCGACAGCAAAAAAAAGGAAATCGATAATAATATTTTTTCTTAAATAATAATTTTAGTCATCTTTCTTTTTCTGGAAATTGTTAAATTTATCAAATCCTGATGGTAGCAAGACCATTAGAGATGGAGTAAAATTAATTTCACATTCCTATCTTAACTTTTCAAGAGCTATCTGACGGTACTAATTAGCAGGTGGTACCATGGGTACAAAATCTGGTACATCGGTAGGTACCACTGGCAGGTGGTACCATGGGTACCAAATCTAGTACCACGGTAGGTACCATTGGCAGGTGGTACCATAAGTACCAAATCTGGTACCTCTGTAGGTACCATCAGTTAGCACCATCAGATAGCTCTTGGAAAGTTAAGATAGGAATGTGGAATTAATTTTACTCCATCTTTAATGGTCTTCCTGCTACCAATGTGAAAAGAAGCCACAGTACCGATTTTCAACTGTTTAAAGCTGTGAAGCTACTAACTCTAGAGGTATAACATCATACATCTAATTTAATATGCTTAGAATTTTAAGTAGAATCCAAAAATTTAATAAAATATAGGTTGTTTCATTTAAAAAAGTGTAACTTTCTTTGACCACCCTGTATATAAAAAGTAAAGATTAAAAAAATACAAAAAAGTAAAGATCGTTTTACTAGGAACAACTTTTGTTTTTAATTTTTTTTGCAACCATCGTAGTCTTCGAGATAAGGTATTCGCCCTGTGCGTTGGGGTAGTGGGAGAAATGGCGAACGATCGTGCGCGCGAGTCGGAGAAATTTGGAACTTTATTCAGCTACTATACAAATAAACACGTGGAATACATCGAAAAGGATCTGATGTCATATAAGCACTGTCGACTTTTAAGATTTTTTTGGGTTCAATGGAAAGATTACATCAAATGGAACTCATTAATGCAAAAAAATTTGCGGATGAAGCACCTTTGACGCCAAAAAATGAAAAAGAAATTTCAGATATGAGGCCATTTAGTGACATTTAAATGCGAAAACTCTCCCAATATGACGTTAATGAGAACAATTTACTTGCAATGTTGTCAGACTTGGCTAACCTTCTTGATTTTCAAGTAAGCAAATTACAGGGGCATGTTTCATAAAGTAGAATAACAACTTGTGAAAGTAACTAAACAAGAGCAAACCGCGCGCTTGTTCTTTATATGCCTCAGACTAACCAAATAAGCTCCCATTTGTCTGTTAACTAACCCAAACTAACCAAAACTAATTCAGACTAATGCAAAGTAACCCAAACTAACCAAATCTAGTCCAGACTAACGTAAACTAACCCAAACTAACCCAGATTGTCCAAAAGTAACCCATACTAAGCAAACCTAACCCTGGCTGTTTAGCCATACATGTATATATAAGTAATAAAAGTTCACTTACGGTACACTGTCGACGCAATTTGTTCATTTTAAATGCCTTAGATCAAGTATATTTGTCATAAAATTAAATAATTTTAAAAGACAAGCGCGCTACGCACGCTTGTCGTAACTCAACCACAGCTAACCCAAAATAACCAACACTAACCCAAACTAGCCAGCACTAACCCAAACTAACCAAAACCAACCCAGGCTAATACAAACTAACCAAGACTAACCAAAACTAACCCAGGCTAACCATAATTAACCAAAGTAAAGAGACAAGAGCGCGTAGCGCGCTTGCCACTTCGCTATTCCAATCTAAACAAAACCAGCCGAGCCTAACCAAAACTAACCTATACTAACCAAAACTAACCTTAACCAACAAAAACTAATCCAAGCTAACCCAGACTAACCAAAAGAAACCCATACTAACCAAAACAAACCCTAATTGACCAAAGTAAAAAAAAAGTGCGCTACGCGCGCTTTTCTCTTGGCTATCCCAAAACAAGCAAATCCAACCCAGGCTGACCAAAACCAACCCATGCTTACCAAAGCTAACCCAAACTAATCAAAACTAACCAAAACTAACCCTAATTAACCAAAGTAAAGAGACAAACACGCCACGCGCGCTAACCCATACTAAGCAAAACTAACCCAGATTAACCAAAACTAACCCAAACTAACCTAAACTAACCCGAACTAACCAAAACTAACGCAAGCTAACCCAGACTAAGCAAAACTAACCCAGACTAACCCTAATTAACCAAAATAAAAAGAAAAGCGTGCTACGCAACATTTTCTCTTCGCTATCAAAAACTAAGCAAAACCAACCCAGACTAACCAAAACTAACCTATACTAACCTAAACTAACCCTAATTAACGTATTCCAGATTAAGCTAAAATTATCGAAACTATTTTTAATTAGCCAAAGGAGCGCATTGAGGCGAGCGCGCTACGCGCACGCCCATCACAAAATCAAAATTAATTCAAAGTAACAAATAAACGCACTACGCGTGATACTCTCTTAAACTAATCCAAATGATCGTTTAAATTTGTATCTATTTCAATAAACTAAATTAATTAGTTTATATGACATATTATTAAAAGTGACCCCCTTCTAGCCTAACATCTAATTCTAGTAAATCATATATACGAATTATTGTTATTTTATTAAACAAGGCCATTAAGAATCATTATTTATAAGTTTTCGTTCCACAGTACTTTTGGAACATATTCAATACGAGGCTGTTATATTTTAAAACCAAATAGAAATTACACTTGGCAACATCTACCCGTACAACAGCCGTGCTAAACCAACCTATATAATGATGTTTTAAGAAATAGTCATGTGGACGTTTATCTCATAAATATTATATTATGGTTTTAAAGTGCAAAAAAACAGTTTTATTTGCAATTTGTATGAAAAGAAGATTTATATTATGTTATTATTAACTTTCTGCGATCATACCTTAGGACAAAGTGTACTGGAATTGTGTTTATTAGGAAAAAATGTATGTTAAATTTAAATTTTTATTTTCAATTTATTTTGAGAAAATGTGCTGCATTCGCACATTTTTTTTGCGTTAATGTGTCCCATTTGATATTATCTTTCCATAGAACCCAAAAAATGCTTCAAAATCGACGGTGCTCATATGACACCAGAACCAACAAGGGTAAGTATCATAACCTTTTTCGAAGCCGGTTCTTATGATTAGTGCAATGGACAGCACTAATATTCCCGAAAAATATATTTAATAACTTAATTTCAGTTTGTCTATCATTCATTCTAAAGTAATTTCAGTAAAACTTCATGAACCGAATTTTTAATCGTATCAATTTCATAATGCTATTTTTGTTATTATGATATTCTCATGTTTACGCTTTCATAACCTACGAAGTTTTGCTGAATATACACAAAATTCAATATCGAACTTGACTTTTTTCAGTCGAATCGATAAATATTCTCATATATCAACGGATTATCTGCAAAACTAATTATATTGCACTAAAATCCAAAATTTTTCTTGAATTTTTAATCGTTTCCGATGTACCTGACGTTTTACGTAGCCAAGAAATTCGCCACATTTTGTACCACCAGATGTCGCGTCGTGTAACGCACATAGCGAATAGGCCCGTCTTAAATGGGCCACTCTGTACATAGTCACCTTCCTCAAAATGTTTTGAGCAAATACGTGCAGAAGTTTTATTAAATTTATCCTTACGAAAACACAGGTGAACCCATTTACTACACATATTTTGTCTTTGGGAAAAGTGAAACACCTTATATTCCTATCAAAGTTTTTGCCTTGGTTATCCACCTTACATCCGTCCACAGCACACCTCATAATTAAACGTTTTTTAATTAAAAATACCAACAAACATCGTCTAAGGAACAGTAACGCCAACAAAATTTAAATCTAAAACATACGAATCTCAAATGCAAAGCACACGTTCGTTCATGTTGTAAATGCAGGCCGGCGCGCAGCGCCAAACAAAGCTCGCAATGACGTCACAGACGAATCGTCGCCTGCGCGATATCATACCTTCCGTTTATTGGGTTTGTTCTAGCAGCGATTTAAACCACTACCGACTAGCCGGTAGTGTTTAAACCCAAACCAAACCAAATCCAAGCCAGCGGAGTTTGTGCATAGCGATTTAAGTGTCGCTTATATTGCAATTAGCAAACTCCGCTGGCTTGGATTTGGTTTGGTTTGGGTTTAAATCGCTGCTAGAACAAACCTATTGTATCATGAGGTAATACCAATTAAAATAATTTATTTGGAAGTTTGTAACTTGATTTATTTATTAAAAACATGTACACTGTGAGCAAAATTAAATTGGAACCCTCTTTAATGCTTAATAACTTTTTTATTTTCAAAGGATTTTTTATCATTTTTGGATATGTTATGGCCTAAGGTATTGGGATTAAAAAGAACTTTGCAAAGACGGGCTACTTCAGTGGCGTACATAAAAGGGAGTATTTTTCAAAACCAATGTATTTCAGGTCGTTGCAAAAATCGGCCAAATAAAATAAAGATGTAAAAATGGCCAAAAAAGATTTGAAAGGGTTCGGATTATTGACCATTAAAAAACCAGGTCAATACAAACGAAATTAAAATTGATACTTTAATTTTGATAAAACCTTGTCTTGTGGGCCAAGTTAAATTGGATCCTTTTTTAATGCTTAATGACCTTTTATTTTCAAAGGATTTTTTATCATATCATGGGAGTATTTTTCAAAACCAATGTATTTCAGGTCGTTGCAAGAATCGGCCAAATGAAGTAAAGATGTAGAAATAGTCAAAAAAGATATGAAAGGGTTATGAATATTGACCATTAAACAACTAGGTCAATACAAACAAAAATAAAAATTGATACTTTAATTTTGGAAAAACCATGTCTTGTGGGCCAAGTTAAATTGGATCTTTTTAATGCTTAATGACCTTTTTTTTCAAAGGTTTTTTTTTTATCATTTTTGGATATGTCGTGGCCTAAGATATTAGATTCAAAAAGAAATTTGTAATGCGGGTCTACCCCAGAGGCGTACATTAAAATTTAAAATTAATTTTTTTTTTATTTTAAAAATTTTAAATAGATTAAAAATTTCTGTACGCCAATGAAGTAGATCCGCTTTGCAAAGTTCCCTTTGATTCAAATGTCTTAGGCCATAACATATCTAAAAATGATAAAAAGCCCTTTGCAAATAAAAAGTAACTAAGCATTAGAAAATGATCCAATTTAATTTGGCCCACGAGACATGACTTTACCAAAACTAAAGTATAAATTTTAATTTTGTTTGTGGTGACCTGGTTTTTTAATGGTCAATATTCCGAACCCTTTCAAATCTTTTTTGTCCATTTTTACATCTTTATTTCATTTGGCCGATTTTTGCAAGGACCAGAAATACATTGGTTTGGAAAAATACCCCCTTTTCTGTACGCCACTGAAGTAGAGCCTCTTTGCAAAGTTCTTTTTAATCCCAATACCTTAGGCCATCACATATCCAAAAATGATAAAAACGGCTTTGAAAATAAAAAAGTTATCAAGCATTAAAGAAGGTTCCAATTTAATTTTGCCCACAGTGTATAAAGCAGAACGTTCAGAATATCTGACAAATATTGTGGGAATTTAAATATAAAAAAGGACATATTAAGCTAGTAAACTACATTTATAGCTTCTTAAAGGTATTAACACTGCATTACTCACACTACGAGTATTTCTCTCATATTTTCTGCGAAATCATCAGTTTTCGGAGATGGCTTTGCGAGCGTAGCTGTCCTCAACTCTAGCTGACTTATTTGTCGTCTTCTTTAACATGGCCAATTAATCGGGTGCATTTCTCAAGTGATTGGTTGCATTTGTGAGAATTTCTCTCATCGCGCTACGTTTGCCGTAGTACTTTTAACATTGAAAATGCTTCTGTTTTCCTGTTATGGGGCATTAAATTGTGAAAAAGTGCATGCTACATTTGCCACACATGATGTCATATGCGTGAGAGATCATGTTAGTTTGGGTTAGGGTTTATGCGGACGGAATATGTTCAAATGACAAAAATAAATTAGAACTAACTGAAACTAACCAAAAGTTGATTGAACTACTAACCCAAACTAACCAAAAGTAACCAAAAGCACCAAAAAGAATTAAAATGTATCGGAACAGATTAAAAAAATTAAAGTAAGTTAAAAGTAACTCAAAATAACCGAACTTTTGCGGCTAACCAAAACTAACCTAATACATTGAAATTGGTTATAACGTATCGGATCCGGTTCAAATTACTAAAATAAATTGGAACTAAATGAAACTAACCGAAAGTTGATTGAACAACTAACTAAAAGCACCAAAAAGGGCTAAACCGTATCGGAACCAATTAAAAATATTAAAGTAAATTAAAATTCACTTAAATGAACCGAATTTTGGCGACTAACCAGAACTAACCGAAAACATTAAATTTGATTATAACGTATCGGAGTCGAATCAAGTGACTAAATTAAATTAAAACTAACTGAAATTAACTGAAAGTTTATTGAGCTACTAACCAAAATTAATCAAAAGCACCAAAAAGGGCTACAGCGTATCGGAATAGTTTAAAACAAAGTAAGGTAAAACTAACCCAAATTAACCGAATTTTGGCGACTAACCAAAATTAACCAAAAACATTAAAATTGTTTATAACGTACCGGCACCGGTTCAAATGACTAAAATAAACTAATTGAAATTTACCGAAAGTTGATTGAACGACTAACGAAAAGTAACAAAAAGCACCAAAAAGTGCTAAAACGTATCGGAACAGATTAAAAATATTGAAGTAAGTTAAAAATAACCCAAATTAACTGGCACATTAGCGACTAACCAAAAACATTAAAATTGGTTCCGATACGTTATAATCAATTTTTCATCAACCGTCTCGTGACGTTCAGGAAAATTTTCCGTGTGGTGGCGCGACCTTGAAAAATCACTCGCATGAAACTACAGAGGTATTCATTTGAACCGGCTCCGATACGTTATAATAAAATGTAATGCTTTTGATTAGTTTTGGTTAGCAGCGAAAATTCGGTTTATTTTGGTTAGTTTTAACTTACTTTAATTTGTGTAACCTATTCCGATACCTTTTAGCACGTTTTGGTGCTTTTGGTTACTCTTAGTTAGTCGCCAAAGTTCGGCTCGTTTTGGTTAGTTTTAACTTACTTTAGTTTTTGTAACCTATTCCGTTACGTTTTAGTGCTTTTGGTTACTTTTGATTAGTTTTGGTTAGTCATTCAATCAGCTATCTGTTAATTTTAGCAAATTGGTTTTAGTTGGTTTTTATTTATTTTAGAATTTGAACCGGGTCCAATACGTTACGAGTATAACTAATTTTAATGTTTTTGGTAAATTTTAGCTAATCGCCGAAATTCGACTAATTTAAGTGAATTTCAACGTACCGACTTTAATATTTTTAATCTGTTTTGATTTATGTTTTCGCATTTTTGGTGCTTTTGGTTACTTTTGGTTAGTTTTGTTTAGTCGTTCAATCAACTTTCGGTTAATTTCAGTTAGTTTCAATTTATTTTAGTTATTTCAACCGGTTCGGATACGTTATTATACCAATTTTACTGTTTTTGGTTATTAGTCGCCAAAATTCGGTTAATTTGGGTTAATTTTATCTTACTCCAATATTTTTAATCTATTATGATACGTTTTAGCCGGTTTCGGTGATTTTAGTTATTTTTGGTTAGTCATTCAATTAGTTTTCGGTTACTTTTAGTTAGCTCTAATTTATTTTACTTATTTGAACCGGTTACGATACATTGTAACCATTTGAAATGTTTTTGGTTAAATTATGTCAGTCGCCAAAATTAGGTTAATTTGGGTTAGTTTCAACTAACTTTAATATTTTTAATCTGTTCAGAGAGGTTTAAGCCCTTAGTGCTTTTGGTTACTTTGGCTAGTTTTTATTAGTAGTGCAATCAACTTTCTGTTAATTACAGTTAGTTTCAATTTATTTTAATCATTTGAACCAGTTCCTATACTTTATAACCAACTTTAATGTTTTTGGTTAGTCGCCAAAATTCGGTTACTTTGGGTTAGTTTCAACTTACTTTAATATTTTTAATCTGTTCCCATACGTTTTAGCCCTTTTCGGTGTTTTTAGTTACTTTTGGTTAGTTTTTCAATCAAGTTTCGGTTAGTTTCAGTTAGTTCCAATTTATTTTATTCATTTGAATCGGTTCCGGTACGTTATAATCAAATTTAGTGTTTTAGTTTTGGTTAGTTTTGTTAGTCGTTAAAATTCCGTTCGTTTTGGTTAGTATTAACTTACTTTAATTTTTGTAACCTATACCGGTACGTTTTAGCTAACTAACACGATCTCTCACGCGTATGATGTCATGTGGCAAATGCACTTTTTCACGATTTGAGGCTCACTAGAATAATAGAAACATTTTCAATGTTAAAATATAAGAGTAATCATCGCGAGTGAAGCCGCGGGTAAAAGCTAAAAGTGTCCTATGTCCTTTACTATACTCTTGAAAATATCTGTTGAAAATTTCATGCTAATCGGTTAAGTAGTTTACGCCTGGAAAATAGAATTATAACTAACCGTAATAATCACCGCGAGCGAAGCCGCGAGTAAAGGCTAAAAGTGTCCTATGTCCTTTACTATACTCTTGAAAATATCTGTAAAAAATTTCATGCTAAGTAGTTTACGCGTGGAAAATAGGATTAAATCTAACCGTAAAAACGAACGCGAGCGAAACCGCGGGTAAAAGCTAAAAGTGTCCTATGTCCTTTAATATACTCTTGAAAATATCTGTAAAAAATTTCATGATGATCGGTTGAGTAGTTTATGCGTGAAAGCGTAAGAAACAAACAAACAAACAAACATATTCGCATTTATAATATTAGTTATTGGCATTTATAATATTAGTTGGGATTCTTTAATAATACTTACTGGCAGCTTCAATCGGAGTGGATTAATTGAGTAATAAGATCCTTTACAGCCCTACGCCACTAGGCTATATTAGCCGCTTCTGATTGGTGGGTTAACGTCACTTTAGACCGAGAATAAACTTATTTAGTTTTTTATACATATTTTCCTCATTCAGCAAGCGATCCAACAAATGTAGATCAAAAAAGAATAATGAATTTGTAAAAAGGTTACTGAATAAAAAGGAAATAACTAAAATGGAGGCAAAACATCTAAGTATTCACAATGCCGTTCCACCTAAAATATACGGATTACCTAAAATACACAAACAAGACATACCCTTAAGACCCATTTTTCCTGTGTGCAGTCACCTTTTTACAATTTGTCTAAATATTTATCCAAGCTTATTTCAAATATTACGGAAAAAAACGACTTTTACATCAGGGACTCATTTACATTTAAATTTAAACAATTCATAGATAACGTAAAATTCCAGCAAACTACAAACTTGTTTCGTTAGACGTGGTGTCGCTTTACTCAAATATTCCTTACGATCTTGTGAAAGTTATATTGTCAAAAAAATGGGAGCAAATAAAAGAGCACACCACACTATCAAAGAATAATTTTGTGGAAGCTGTTGACCTTGTCCTTGCTACAAACTATTTTCTGTACAACAATATGTTCTACAAACAACTAGACGGTTGTGCCATGGGTTCCCCCATTTCGTCAACAGTATGGTCGTGATGGAGTTTTTCGATGAAAAAGTCATAAGAAAACTAGGTTTTTTAAACGATTTATGGTTGATTGTTTACTGGCAATACCGGAAGATAAAACACAAAACATATTAGAGAATTTTAATCAATTTCATAAACAACTACAGTTTACATCTGAAATAGAAGAAAATTAAAGGCAAGGTAATAAAATCATAACACAATGGACTAAACCAACATGTTCCGGAAGATATCTAAATAATTTCTCAAACCACTTAAAAATCAGAGACTCAGTGTTATAATAGGCTTAGTAGACCGCGTAAACTGCGGTGGAGGGCACCGCTCTATAAGCACTGAGTGCCCAGTGTACAATTATAAACTTAATTTGCTAGCACCCCCCAAGCAAAAACAAACATACGTGCCTGCACCACCCCCAGTTAAACCGGCGTGGCAAAATAGCCAAAACAATGAACGAGCTGGCCAGCGAAGAGGTCTGGGCCCGAGCAAGGGCCAACAGCAAGCACGAGAAGAAGAACAACCCAGAAGGAAGCCCTACGAGGAGCACTTCCCACTTCCCAGATACCCTCGGAAGGAAACACCCCCAGAACCGCAATATGCAACAAAATAACACGAATGTAAGTGCAACCAATTTTGCTGCAAATCCGCCTATGAATCTAAATGCTAATTCTAATTCAAATTTAAATGTAAACTTAAACCGCAATTTTAATTCTGATTTCCATAAGCTATCGAACACTATTAATGAAATAAACTCACTTGTAAACATTAGCGAGCTATTTTTCGCTTTAGACGAATTTCTATCAATGATAAAATCATGCAAGGGCGATAAAATCGCCATCGTACAAGCAACTGTGAGATTTTTCACAGAGGAAATAGGAAAATACAACATATAAAATGTTTTTCTTATGTTTGAAGTGTGTAGTTGGAATTGCAACTCAATCAGACACAAATTGGGCGAGTTTAAACAATTTGTGCATGATAATCCTTTCTCGATTATTTTTTTATTGGAAACCCGCATCGACCCATGGATGGTTTTGAAGATTCGGGGTTATCAGATTGAGAGATCTGATAGGCCCAATCAGCGCGGAGGAGGCGTGGCTTGTCTAGTGAGTAGGTCGATCCCCTTTAAAAGGGTCCGAAACATTCGCTCGGCAGCAGAACACGTTTGTATCGAGACCAAGAACGGTATGCGTATCACGGGAGCCTACGTCCCTCCGCACGTTCCTTTTACCCGTGACGACTTCTTGGCTTTTCTACCGGACAACAAGAGGTCCCTGTTGATTGGTGATCTGAACGCTAGGCACGTAGTGTGGGGCGCCGGATCAACAAACGCCAGGGGCCGAATGATGTACCAAGTAATTCAAATAACCCATATCTCCTATTTCACCGCTCCGAAATTCCTACTTTCCACCCTGCTTGGGCAGCTGCCCCCTCCTACCTGGACGTTGCTATTACGAAGGGAATCGCCGACGTTCCGCCGCTCAAGGCGCTAAACGAGTTGAATTCTGATCACCTCCCAATCGTGATTAGCCTTGAACCAAGGTGGCCACAGACCTGTGAGATGAAAATCTCATACAGGAATCTCGATTGGGGGGAGTTCAGGCGAAGGCTTAATGAGGCAACGTCGATCCCGGAGCAAATAGACAGCGTCCAGGAACTAGAGGCCCAAGTCCAGTCATTCACCACAAACATCCAGCGTATCCAAGATACACTAGCTCACTCTGTCAGGAAAGAGCGCCCGACAGACTCCCTCCCGGAAAACATCCTTACCCAAATCAGGGATCGGAACGCCATTAGGCGTAGATGACAAAGGTATCACGCCAGAATCGATCAGGTACGCGTAAACGAGCTTACTAACAATATTAAAATTCAAATTAGTGAATACAGAACCGATAAGTGGATGCAATATGTAAATTCCCTGAACGTGCAAGACGGCTCTCTGTGGAGCTTGGCCAGGAAGGTCAGAGGACCTTCTGCAGCCATTCCGGCTATCCGGCACAACAATGTAGATGTAATAAGTGACCAAGGCAAAGCAGAGACCTTCGCTGACTTCTTGGAGGGGCTCCACGGAGAGACGCCTGACTCAATCCCTGAGCACGCACATATTGCCAATACTGCTTTGCAAATCAAATCGCGGAAATATCCGATTCCGCCTGCGGTGATGGCAAAGTTGCTTGTCACTCCGAGGGAAATCAGAACTACCCTTAAACAACTACCACAAAATAAAGCTCCTGGTAATGATACCTTGCCATACCTGGTACTTCGGAATCTTCAGAACAAATCCCTAATACATTTCATGCACATTGTAAACGCCATCATTCGCCTACAGCATTTCCCCTCTTGGAAACATGCCGAGATCATTATGATCCACAAGCCAGGCAAAGATCCGAGGCTAACCGGTTCTTATAGACCGATTTCCCTGCTCCCCACCATGGCAAAGGTGGCGGAAAAGCTACTCTTGTCCAGGATAAGTGGTGCAGCCGAGGGACTCGGTGTACTGCCCAATGAGCAGTTTGGCTTTAGAGCCGGACATAGCACGCTCATGTCTGCGGCGAAAATCGCATACGATAACGTGCAGGGCTTTAACCGAGGCCAAAGCACTGCACTTCTTCTCCTGGACATTGAGAGGGCGTTTGACAGGGTGCGGCATGACGGCTTACTGTTTAAGATGCATGTGGAACTTGGCTTTCCACTGACCCAGTCATACCTTGCCGGGCGCACCCTCTCAGTACGCATTAACAGGGCAAGTTCATCTATAAGACCGTTAAAAGCTGGCGTCCCGCAGGGCACTGTCTTGTCCCTCCAGCTATTTAACTATTATATAGCAGATATCCCCTCCTGCCAAAACACTTCCCTAATGCTCTATGCTGACGACACAGCAGTGTATTCGCAATCCCGCATCGCACAGGCGGCTAAACTAAAACTACTAGACCACCTAGACATCCTTCTCCCGTACTACGAGAGATGGAAAATTAACTTAAACGTACCCAAGACAGAACTTACGATACTAACAAAAAAGAGAACAAACATTGACATCACGCCACTTACAATACATGGTACTAACGTTGACGTGAAAGACGAGGTTAAATACCTCGGAATAGTATTAGACAAACGACTAAACTTTACTGGACAAATAACTGACATACGAAGAAAAAATGCAATAGTACATAAAAGCCTAAACATGCTCATTAGGCCAAGATCGTTTCTGAGTCCTGGTAACAAGGTACATATATATAGAGCCATCATTAGGCCGACACTATTGTATGGGGCCCCTGTATGGTGCTCTGTGGCAAATACCCATAAAAAAGCATTGCAAATAATGCAAAATCGCTACCTGAGAGCGGCTTTCTCTGCGAGCCGTTATACTAGAATCGTGGATTTGCACTCTTGGGCAAATCTCGACACCGTCGAAGAATATATAGACAAAATGTCCTGCAAATTCTACGGTTCTAGTATACGCGGCTCGCCGTTGACGGCCGACATAGCAAACGAACGTTAT
>MU185556.1:0-49944 GCA_016904865.1 Pissodes strobi
ATCTTTAAAAACAAAAAAGTTACAGCGAATCAAAATGTTATCAAGATAAATTGAACGCACGGTACATGTTGCACCGATTTAGCGTAATTGTGCGCTTCATGCATAAACTAGTTCGTGAACTATAGCCAGATCAAAAATTTACTTTCATTTCACCATCTGGACAATATTTTTATCTAGTGGATAAAATGAAAAAGCTGTTACGAAAAAATATGCAAAATCGTACATAATACGATTATAAAATTGTGCAGGTTGCTAAGAATCTATATAAAACAAAATTATGTACTTATATAAGATCTTTTTTAAGCTTAAAAGAGAACAACTAGATAAATCAAAATTTTCAAAATTATTATTGCAGATCTTCACAAGTTCGTCTAAAACCGTAACTACTTGTGCAATATAATCTCTCATAAAAAAAAAACTTTTGTTGTGTATAGATCTTGTTGATATTTGAAGATTATCTTGGAGCTTATATTCTATTATAGTTATATTTATTTCAGTTTATTTCAATTTCAATTTATTATATGTGTGTTATAAGGTTAAAAAATAAATAATTTTCTACATAAATGAGTTGTTTTATTGATCGTAATTTATCAATTATATTTTTCTTTAGGTAATTGACTTTTCTTTCAAGAATGCTGTACTTACTACAAGTAATCTACATTCGCCTTTCTTAATTTCACTTCAAAAGACATTTTTAAATATTTCTTTCAGGTGTAATGTTTAAATAAATATCCGGCTCTCTTTATGCAGTTTTTTGGATCGTTAAAAAATTGGTTATCCTCTACTCGAAATAAGCAGTATTTTATAAATCATATATTTTGTAGTGAAAGTTTAAATAAAATAATAGGGGAGAGTAACACTTTTAGTATATAAAGTCCCAAAAAATTTGAGTACGGCTCACTTCACTAAAGATTGCCGTGGGGTTGACGTCACGTTAGATTTATTTATTTCCTCCCCACTACATAGTGATAAAGTTGGTCCTCGCTTGTCAAAGGTGCCGCGCTTAAGTGTCGCAGCTATATTTTTCTTTAGGCTATGCCTATTTACTGAACATGCGCTAAGAAGGTTTACCGCCAGGATTCTGCCGATTCAGGGGTAGATGTAGGTAGTAAGAATCAAACAACACGGAGGATAGAAATTCAGTTCGGTGGCAGAAGGGTACGTGAAAAATTGAACAGAAAATAAGAAAAAAACAGCCATAAACATATTGTAAGAGCTACCCAGTGAAGCCGAAAAAAGTATAACGTTTTCTTTAGAAATCCAATGCAATAACGTTAAATTGATGTACAAACCGTGTAATAAATATATATTTTTTAAATATTGATCCTGCACCCATTTTATACTATAAAATAAGTAAAAAATAAAATAAGTTTTATTCATACTTTCGCCATTTTACAATGGATGTACATGTCAATCAAAATTTACAAGGAATTATTTACATAAAATAGTCTTCTCCAACGTTTTCACTTAGATAGTCTTTCACTGTATAGTACGCTCGCTTTGACAAAAATATTTTAATTTTGTTTTTAAATAAGTTATAATGCATGCTTTTCAAAGCAATGGGAAGTTTATTGAAGAGCTTTACACCAATAAAAGAAGGGCCGTTTCGTATTTCCTCGTTGTGTGCAGATGTATAGGCCGTGTCCGGCTCGTGTGTTATAATTATGAAAGTTATTATTTGTACTAAATTGTAAAATATTTCTTTCAACATACAAAAGGCATTTAAATAGATATATGCATGGGACTGTTAATATTTTGTTACTAATAAATATTGGCCTACAAGAATCGCGCCCCTTCAGGCCAAACATCAATCTAATGCACTTTTTCTGGGAAACAAACACTCTGTCAATTAGTGATGGGCATAACCGAATTATTTGTATTCAAATAATATTAATAACCGAGTGATTATTTGAATAATCATTCGAATAAATACAGGTTAGCGATCGCAGCCGGTTAGGAAGGAGGTTCAGCGTCATCGGCATCGTATTCGTAACTGCTGTAATTGTCTTAATAAGTATGGCTTAATAAATATCAATAGAATACTAGTAAATACTTGATTACGCAATATTATTGAACAAAATAAAATAAGAAGCATTTTACGTTTTTAAATCAAAAATACTTCAACTCCAAAATATGATTCTTGAATGTGTTGATTACATGTAATGAACATAATTATTAAAAATCTACTCTGCAAAATAATATTTCTCTCTGGCGATGTATTTATAGTACTATAATAATATTAATAATTAATAGTACATATTATATTGTTATAGTTATATTACGACTCATGTATTGCTCTATTATTCGTACATTCTATATTCCAATATATAACCTAAAAACTAAACAAACATTAGGTGATAATTAGTGTTATGTATTGGAAAGCAGGCCGTGTTCATTACGAAGAAGTGTATTAAAGAAATAAGAAATATGTGGGGCTGCTTGCTAATCGCCACAAAAATATCGGCCGCCGCGTGGGCGCCGGCCGGATCAAAAACGACCGCCTTTTATTTTGATTCTTTGAAGATGTCAACAAATTGCTGTATTCGCACTTTTCAGGCGTTCAGTTGCCGAAAATTGGATATTTTTTTATATTAGGTACGAATAAATAGTATATTAAGATACTAGTTTTAAAAGACCATATTTTTTCGCACGAGCACGAAATTAGGAAACGACCCGCTTGCGGGGAGTTTCCTAAATTGCGAGTGCGCTAAATGTCTTTTAAAACGTGTATTTTATACTATTTTTTTCTATTTTGCACGTTTTTTAATGAAAAACATTAATTTATTCTAGTCGCGATCAAAAGTTAGAAGGCCATCTTGTCGCTTTTGACGTCTGTATTATTAGGAATCCCATTAAAAACGGTGACGAAATTTTTGCTAGTGAGCCTTGACATTGAACAATTTTGTTAATATCGTAGCAACCAGTCAACAAAAGTAGTGTCGAAAGAGGTTCTTTTTCGACACTCCTTTGCGTATCGAAATGGAATCATTTTGAACGCAAAATAGAAAATAGTATATTAAGATACGTTTTAAAATACCATATTTTATCGCACGTCCATCTTGTCACTTTTGACGTCTGTATTATCAGGAATCCCATTCAAAAGGGTGTCGAAATTTTTGCTAGTGAGCCTTGACATTGAACAATTTTGATAATATCATAGCACCCTGTCAACAAAAGTAGTGTCGAAAAGACCTTCTTTTCGACACTACTTTGCGTATCGAAAAGACTTCTTCATGATACCAAAATAGAAAAAGTAAATTATGTAATCTTAACTTAATATTCGCTAGTTTTCAACCCCTCAAGTTCGGCTTCCACATTCCACAATTCCACATCCTGCCGGTACATTTGAAATTTTAACTCATCTTTTATTCGAGTTAAAACATCGAAACTTGCTTCATAACTCTTAACTAAATTAAAACCGCTCCTTACTCGTTGATCATTCGACGGATCGACGCGACAGCGAGGCTTGTTCCTTCGTAGTTCGTGTTCGTATTTGAATTCGTACGTATCAGGTTCAGGTTATTTTTCATTCGAATACTTGTGGAATGAAAACCGAATAATACAGGTTATTTTAATATCCGGATAACAGGTTATTTTTCATTCGAATAAGCCCATCACTACTGTCAATGCCACTGGCACCTCCCCACAATACGATATTGTATGTTAAATGACTATACACCAACGAGTAATATACGTCAATCAAAACATTAGGATCCAATGTGTTTTTGAGTCTTAACAAAGCATAGTAGGTACGATTTGTTTACTTTGGTACAAACGTTATTAATTTGTTCAGTCCAATCTAAAGTGCTAATTTAGAGCTCTTTAATTCCAGATATACGGACCAATTCTAAAATTAGGAAGTAAAAGTGTTTTAACGAAAATTTTACAACAACTGTCTTATCTACATTCATTATAGGGGAGTTTAAATTACAACACTCATCAAAGAAAGAAATATGTTTCATACTTTAATTTCCAGTTCCTCAGGAGTCGATGCTGTGACCACAAAAGACATGTCATCTGCAAACATTATTAACTTATCGGCTTGAATGTGAATTGGCAAGCCATTGACATATATTAGAAATAGTAGTGGTCCCAGCACCGATCCCTGTGGAACCCCAAGGCAAGCTTGCATTCTCTTGATTTAGCTTCGTTTACTTTAACACACATTCTGCGATCACTCAAGTAAGAACGCAACCAGGCCAGAATTTGACTACTAAACCCCATATTATAAAGTTTGTTGTACATAAAATCAATATTAAGGGTGTCTAATGCAGATGAAAGGTCAAAAAACGGACCAGCCGTTTGTAAGCCAGCATCCACGCTCTTGTAAGTAAATTCCAAAAACAAATTAGCAGCCATTTCTCTCGATCTGTCAGCTATAAAACCAAACTGATCCTCTGTTAGTAGTAGAGCGTTTTTTTCTAGAAATGTAATAATTTTATTACGCATTATTTTTAAAAACTTTAGATACAACACTCAAGATTGTAATAGACCTATAATTTTCTATGTTACTAGGATCATTCTTTTTATATACGGGCAGAACCGTTCCCAATTTTAATATGTTCGGAAACTGACCAAGATCAACTGACCGATTTATTAAATACGCCAAAGGTTCGGAAATATAATCGACAATGTTTTTAAAGAGCTTTATACTTATTCCATCACTTCCACAGGATTTTACATTTTTCAGACTTCTGATTGCTGCTCTAATATCATCGGTTTCAACCGGTAAAAAAACAAAAGAACTTTCATTCGGCATACATAAAGTGCATTCTTATATATAATTTACCGAAAGCCTTGACTAACTTTTTTTCCGTGTTGGTCGAGAAATGATTGACAAAACATTCAGCCACATCCTGAGGGTTTTCAACAGTATTCCCTTCATGCGATATTCGAATATTGGTTTTTGTTTACAATATTCCATGTGGTTTTTGGTTTGTTTTCCGCTTTATTAATATGCGTAGAAAAATATTTTTTTCTTCAAACGTCAGTAAATCCGTCATTACTCGACTGTGTAGGCGGCAGTGAAGTTTCGTTTTTCCTCCGCCGGAGCTTTACTTTTCACTTTTCCGCCGGCGGAGGTAAAAGTGTTATCATAGCAACATGGATACAATACAAACAAACATCAAAATAAGCGTCAACAACTCAAGACTTATTAAACTAAAATTTGTATTTATCACTCAATGTGTGACTGCATTTCTAAAAATCACTAATTTAGGAACAAATTGGTTATTATTTAATCGAACTTACTCAATAACTGCTTATCAATACGGAATTAAAACGCAATCGAAGACGCAATTGTAAAAATATAATTATTGTTGACAGTGTCCACTGACAGCTTTATGTTACATTTTATTCACCGACACCGGTCTAAGCAAGGCCACCTACGACCGTGGTCTAAGCCGCCTTACGAACCCATTTATCTTTAATAATAATTATTATTACTATTAAAAAGAGACTTTTTGCATTAATTTGTCGACATTTGAAGAAAAAACAGCATATTTTATTTGGAGGAAAAGTTACTTTTCATGACTTGCTCTCTATTACCAGCCTCACTACGTTCGGCTGATAAACACGAGCGCGCCATGAAAAGTTTTACTTTTCCTCCATATAAAATAATATACTATTTTTTAGTGTTTAATACCATATCTTGATAGTCTTCTTTTTTGTTGTTTGTAACTTAATTTCAGTTCAACGCTAGGGCAGCTTTTCAACAACCAAAATTTATTTTTTCGTTCTTGCCCTGCTTTAATTACACTAGGATTTATCCAAGTTTTTTTTCTGGCTCTCCCAGATTCAGAGGTATAATGCTTTAACGGAAAGCTTAGTTCAGAGCCCCATATAAGGGTATCTATAAAGTTTAAAAAAGCTACATTTATATCACAAACGGAATAAACATCAAAAAACGAACAAGGTTTCACATAACAATTAAAGCTGTCAAGCTTTTTATCATCTATCTTTCTTAGGCTGAAATTGATAGTTTTTAGTGTATTCATACTATCTTCTATCTTTGTCCTAATAAAACAACAATTTAAAGCTAAATGATCACCCAAGTTGGGTTGCAAAATTTCGGCCCTAGTATGTATAAGACCTATATTAGTCAAGATATAGTCAATTATTGTAGAAGAATGAACCACATATAAAATGACAGAAGTACGGTATAAATAAATATACGGTAGATTCACTAGAGACAAATTTCGAATTTCGCTGACAGCGTTTGTCGTCGGAGCAAATCTGGATCAGTCTGGTTCGTGACCCCACCGCAGGTTTGCTACGATGGACAGTGAGTGCGCAAACGCCTTGAGATTGTGTACTGTCGCGTCGCGCTGTATCATGAATCAAATAATAACCGTGGAAAGCGCATCAGCGAATACTTTTTGAATCTCTCCGGAACGTTGGGCCCGACAGACTGTTCGTAGCTGCAGGTGTGCGGCGGCTTTTGCGTTTGATGTAAAAACATCAAAACGATTTTGCTGACTGACTCTACTCGATATTGTTTGTACTCTGACAGAAGCGTCCAATGAATTTAAAAAAATTTATTGCTTCGTTGGTTATACCAGCGATAGTAAAAGTCAGCAAGATGTTTTTTCTACTATTAGCTTCAATATCAACCACTATTGACCGATTTTTAACCTGAGGAATTATTTTTCATTATTTACCTTTATTATTGATCTATAGATCAGTTCACGCTCAAAAGTTAGCGTGGCGCTTATGGAGAACGGCGTTGCCAAGTTAACGTATAGTTTGTAAAGTGAGCGTTGATCGTTACGTCTTACCTAGCCTTTCTCTCTCAAGCCACCGTCAATCGGGGGTGACAGAAATTTGACGTCACGGACGTACGTTAAGCTGCGGTGCGCGATATCGATTGAAATTCCTCATCTGTCAAAGTGTCAAATACCTATATATTTATTTGAAGTTCGTTCAACGTATTTTCCTATTTTCATTTGTGAATTTGTGATTGTTATCGCCGTTGAAAATGCCTGGACAACAGTACACTAAAAATGAACAAGTTCTCATTTTAAAACTAATAGACTATTTTAATCGCGAAAAAGAAGTATATAATGTAAGTTGATACAAAAGTGCAGTTTTAAAAATATATAAAGAGTAGGATTATCCTATTATACTACTTCTTAAATATAGTCCTATTCATATTTAGCATAATTTTAAGTCTTAAAAATCGTTTTTAGGCGTTATAAACGCGACCTTGAGAGTTTCCAATTAGGGAAGGGAAGACGCTTTCTTTAAGTCTCCGGTTTAATGCCGTCCTTGTCATTTTCCCTAAGAAATAAAAGGAAACATTGTCAACTAGAAGCGTTCTTTCTTAATTTCACTGCCTAAATTTCGAGATGAATTTATAAGATCTCAGTATCAAAAGGAAGGCAAGTTTAACAGCAATAATTATAAAAAAGGTAAAATAAACTTAGGTTAAAAGGAGTTATTCTTTTTAAGAAATACAAATTATTATTACTAATAATAACTAAGTTGAAATACGCTAAAGGTTAATATGTGTTTAAGGATAGATTTATCTTTAAGGAATTGGATAATCCCACCCTTATGTATCAATTTAATTGCGTCTGTACATATATTTTTAATTGTTGTAGAGAGTTTCTGATGCTTTAGGAATATCGTCAGCCACTGTGCAAAGAATGCATTCAAAGGGAGTCCAGAAAGATGCTGACTTTAAGACCAAGGCAAATGTTGCTATTATTTCCTCTCGTGGAGAGCCTCTTCACAGAGTTCATGACCATACTATACTATAAGGAAACGCATACGCTATGTATGAGAAAGGTAATCTGCATTTAATTTTTCATTATTTTAAATAATTTATTTCGGTTTTATTCTAGGCGAGCATCTATCTCACACTATGTTCATTGCAAACGAATCTGATAATTATTGACGGAGTGCAGATATCTACTACATCATGTCCTAAGACATCCTCCCTATCGCTGCTAATATAATCCTATTGAGCTGGTATGGTCAGAATGTAAGTGTTACTATGATGCTTGTATCAGTTCGATACATACTGTCACAAGCGAAGCTCTTTTAAATTTGTGGAATGAAGCACTTCAAAAGGTAAAAATCTAGTCCAACTTTTAGATATTGCTATTTTATAAGAGAATCTATTTTAGAGTACACTAGCAAATTTGAAAAATTATGTTCATCATACAAATGCTACAATTAGCGAGGACTGGAAAAAGGAGCAACTGATAGTTGCTTCGGATATATTCCGGTCATTATTGACCTCAATTCTTGTGACTCGGATGATGATGATGAGTATTATTTTAGCGATCAGTAGGAAACTATTATAGTTTAGTGTCCTCATAAGCACAGAAGATACTATGACCCCTTTTGTAAAACATTGGTGCACTATGATACAAGAATCTTAAATTACAACATCCCTTATGTGGTATGGTTTTTTTTTATAATGAGTGAATTATTGTGTTTTTTATGACAAGTTGAATTTAAGTGTTTTATTATCTTTTGTCTTGTCTCTCATTTGTGTCTCCCGATGAGTTTTGTGGCTGGGTGATCGATACATGACAATAGTATTTTAATATTGTATTATAGTACTCTGTTTTAACTGACTCTCTGTGCTATGTAAGGTGTTTTGTCCAATCTGTTTTTCTTCGCTGTTTATCGTAAGTTTGTATAAAGAAAAATAAGATTTTAAATTGTTAAAGTTAACACATATACGCCAGACTTTTACTGTTGTTGTATATGAATCATGTTATAGCACACTTTAGGTTATATAGACTGATTTGTTTTCCATTTCATAAACATTTGGGAGTTTTTGGAAATAAATTAGCATTTTTGTTGTTTTCTCTCATACTTGAGTTTCATTTTATGGTGTCAATCTACTCTACTTTGCTTAAATTACTTTATGTTAGTTTGGGTTATACCTAACTGAGGTACAACAAACTCAAATTCAATATTATGCTACAATTAATTGGCAGTTACCAAGCCTACCTGACAAGCCAAAATACAAATAATGTTGCAAGATTTCCAAGTAAAGGTAACTTGATTAAAAAATTAATTAACAGACAATCTTTTAATAATCACAAAGTATACGGTAGATGGAAAAAATCGTATATAAACCATGCTTTAGAAAACTCTTATTGCCTTCGGGTATTAAATCCCGAAGAGCGTAGTGATGCAACAATAGCGTCTGTCTAAACCTTGGTTAATAATGTACTATTAAGAATAGACCATATAAAATTATGTCAGGTCAAAAGCTTAGTGTCGATAAAAAAGAAAGAAGATATTTTTTTGTCACAAGTATTAACGAAAGAGTGACCCATTTTAATCTTAAATACCTCGAAAACGAAAAAGCTATCTAACTGCAGTTTTCACCGAATGATATAATTTTACAATTTTGTTTTGAAGTATATGCCATTTTATGACAACCAGAAAAAAGTACCGAAAGCGAAATGGCCGAAAGGTCAACTTTGTTAATTTAAATAGAACACCATGTATATTTTGCAAAATCTGAAGGCTTGTTCCTTCCCTTCTTCAAAAATGTAATACAAGTTATAGTTTTTTTTTTAAATAGTGGATTATCGAGCTCCAAAAAACTGCATATCGTTAAAGTTATAACAACTACAAACTAATTAAATTTATATAAACATTGATAATAAAAATCAAAAACTACACTTATACAAAAATTACTACTTTAAATGTTGGAAGTGTCTTCCACGGACTTCAATGCATTTATCCAAGTTAGTAACAACCTAATAAAACTATGGGCTAAATATTCCTCTGGAATGTTTTCTATCATGGTGCGGATACTTGCCATATATGCATTATGAACGCATACATTCATATCACCACCATTTTTGCCCCTGACTACACTACGAAATTGTGCGATATTCTCACCCATATGATCAGTCCTGCCCACATTCTTGTTGTATTTTGTTATTAGATGTGGGTGTGGTACTTGAATATGTTTCTTTGTAGCCTGGGAATAGCAGCAGTCATTACTAACTGGTACTAATAGTACTATGCCAAAACATGTTGAAGCCACAGTTACTATTTTCTTATCAACCCAACGTACAATAATAATTCCACCATTTTTATTTATAATGGACTTCTGACTTACTGAGATCACCAAGGCTAATTTCCTTGGTACATTTCGAAATGTAGGCGCGCTAGCTCATAGGTTCTAATTTCTCCAAGAGTGTCTAGAATATCAGAATTGAAAAGCATCCTTTATAATATATTATTACTCAATGACAATCAAATAAAAAATGATTGTCATTGTTATTACTACTTGTCTCAAATCTGAAGATCATTTGTGTTATTTGGGTGTTTAAATTTATACGAAATGATAAAGCAATCATTGGAACTAAAAAACAAAGGTCAATAATTATTATCTTTATAAGTTTTTAAATTTAGGCAGCTCAAAACTAGTCGGGCTAGTTTGATTTACAAAATGCCTATTAAATATTATTGAACGAGAACAAGATTATACACTAGGGACCCTTTTCATAAAGGAAATAAATTACAATCTAAAATTAGAGATAATAATATGGGTTGTCTGGGTTGTCTTGGAATAAAATTGCTATGGAATAAATTTGGAAACTTTGGAGAAAATAATGTACATAAATTTTGATATAAACATAGTAGAAAGTCCAATTTACAATATTTAATATTGCATTGTTTTTACAACGAAGCATTAAATATTAAAATAAAAAAAACATTTTTGTGATTTTTTTAAGCATATGGAAAATGATCTTCTGTTAAAAACAAAAACAATGGGTACATAAAAAGCCTTGTTTTTTTTTAAATATCGTATTGCTATTTTGGAATTAAATATAAAGAAGAATAAATTGAAATGAAAACATATTTAAGACAAGAAACCACAAACAGCCCTCCAAGCACTGCTCATATGACCACATATGTTGCACACTGGGTACTGAACTTAACGCTCTCCATTTTAGTATTAAAAAACTTTGCCGGAACAAAAAAAATCATCTTATGAAATTATTAAGATATTTTGACCATTAGCAAGCTAGCTGTTTTTTTAGGAAACGGTATTTTTTTAATTTTGTTTATTTTCATGTCAATAAGGAACCATTTTTTTTTCCAAGTAACTACTTGAAGTGGGTGTAAATATAAAAATTATTTTAACTAAATTCAATTCAATAATACTTTATTTTCTCAAGATTACAGTCTGATTGACAAGGCAATATCTAATTCTTTGATGAAAGCTGACACCAAGATGAAAGCAAACAATAAATGTACACAATCGTACGACTAGAGTAGAAGCTAGCTTCCAAGATTAGATAAAATGTAAAAGATTACAGTTCTAAGAAAAGTGTGTATATATCTCGCAATATCGAATAAAAACAATCACTACCCAAACTAAAATTGTTAATAATCGCTGCGAGTAGTTATAAGCTAAAAGTATCTAAATCTATTTACTCAGCCAGATCTTAGACAAGACCGGTGGCCCAGAGTCAAATTACCCCTTCATCCAGCACAAAACTTTCACTATAGGTGATCGAAACACTTTACCATTCGTAACTAAAAACTGCCAGCGATCGGTGGTTGCCCGCTCTCACCGCCCTCAAAATTAGTCAATTTTTGGCAAAAACTCCTTACGAGTAGGTACACGAACGAATTTTTTGGGCATATAGACAATCATATCAGAAACCTAAAAACACATGGCAGACGCCTCTCAGTGGTAGCTCAGCTAGGGCAGACGCCCCTAAAATAGTTATTTTTGTTACAAGTACCTAAAATGGAGTTTTTCAGGACGAATCATTGCTGTTTCCGGACGAGGCATTAGCCGAGTCCGGAATAGCAGATGAGTCCTGAAAAACTTCATTTAGGTACGTGTGACAAACACTATTTTTTGTCATACGCTCCCAATACGCTTTTTGCAATTCTTCAAAACGCCTAAATTTGCAAATTTACCATAATTTTTTGAAATCATAATGTACGACAAAGTTAGCTTAGAATTTGATATCGTAGCAACTATTTGACAATTTTTTCATGTCATTCGAAATTTTTGACATTTAGACATATTCAGGAATTTTGGAATAGTCCGTAAAGGTTGCCATGACGACTTTTAGGGACTAGGCCTAAAAAGAAGCATTTTACGGACTCAAATGAATCCGTAAAATAGCTATTTTTGGGAGCGTATGACAAAAATATATATAATAGTGCGGTAAAAGGCCCCTCAGGAGTACATTCACGAAATTTTGTAGGCTTGAATACAGTCAGATATGAGTCCTAAAAATATATGGCAGACGCCTCCAAGTAGTAGCCCGTCCAAGGCAGACGCTTCCAAAATCAAGACAAAACCACTGTTTAAACGCTTAAGCGCCCCTTATTACAAATGAAGACATTAAATAATACTACAACATATTAGAAACGAAATAACACAGATATATTTAACATTAATTTAACCATTATAATAATAAAAAGGAGTGCCAGACTCTATATAGGAACGCGTTAGAGACTTATGCCTAGTAATAGATATACAAAAAAACAAAAACATTTTTTTTAAGTAAGTATTACAAATTAGCATGTATCAGAAAAAACCATAAGAACATATTTTATTGGAGACATGATAAGAAACCTTTTCTGCTCATTACCTATTATTAAAAAACAAAACAACATAGTTACACAGCGAACGCCAAACAAAGTTGCGTGCGCGTCATCGGTATTGTTACACATTTTACCAACAATATGATCAAAATTATTATAAATTATTGGTATGTGGGTAGTTGCAAAAGTGTCATTTTGTATGAAATTTCACATGTCCTGAAAATTTGACAATGCTGTTAATGTCAATATGATATGTCGTCAGTCGGTGAAAACGCGCACACAAGTTTGTTTGACGCGGACCTTATTAAAGTTGCCTTAACTACTAGTAAAGCATTAGTTAATGCCCACAGAGAAAGCAAGTATAACATTTGCTATAATAATATATTATTTGTCATGTAAATCCAATGAGCTTTTCTTATTGTATAGGCTGTGCATTCACCAACTCAGCCATCGAAATAAATAAACTGAATGAACTGGTTTTTAAAAAATATATTTTTCCTACGGCCGCCCGCGCGCAAAATAACTAAGTACTAAATTGAAATAAAATCGAAAAATTGACGAATGCCGCGGATCCTTATTTTACGCTCTAGAGCGTACATGGAAAAGAAAATTTGCACTTTTTCCATCGAGTGTGCTATGAAGTCATGGCAAATGAAAATAAATAAATGACAGTCGTGCGTGTATTACAGTTGTTGCTGGCACTCCTGGACCGCTATTCTGGTAAAACGTTACGTTTTCGAGCGCGGTAAGCGAATCGTTGCCGTGCGTGAGCTCATCGAGCTGACTTCGGTGAATTCGCTAAGCACAACTTGACAACCTAAAATTTTCAGTATTTCCAACATAAAAATTAGTAAAATTACTAAAATTTGACAAGTAGACGTAACCATAAGACGCCAAGACGTGATATTGGTTTT
Organism: Pissodes strobi; assembly: GCA_016904865.1. NCBI lineage: Eukaryota > Metazoa > Arthropoda > Insecta > Coleoptera > Curculionidae > Pissodes > Pissodes strobi. The sequence continues at coordinate 13,467 of MU185556.1, forward strand.
ATTTGTGTTGTGTTGTAGTTGTTTTGTTGAAGGAAAAATGGAGAAAAAACCGTTTCTCTACAGCAAAAAACAATGATTATTGAGTTTATGGAACAAAATCCGCAAATGATTACGCAGAAGCAGAGCAACCAATTGACCAACGCCGTATATTATGTTTATTATTTAGGTCAAAATTTTATGAAAAAAAAAATACTTGAGCGCTACAAGTTTTGTGTTAAATTTTCATGGGATCTTTAAGAAATAATGGCGTTTCTTATGAAAATGTCAACATATTGTCTAAAAATTGATCCCTGATTGCTACAGGCCATCAAATATCCAAACATTTGTGAGTATTCTCGTAATGCCATGTGATCAACATAGGTAATGTAAATGTATGCAAGGAGTAGATCTTTAGCAAAATTTGAACACCAAAAGGCAGTGGAATGCCCAAGTTGTCTCGTTAGTAAACTATCCTTTAGAAATGTATCTTGGGACATTAAAATTAGAAAGTTCAAAGATTTTTCTTTCCGCACTATTTTATATAGCCAATAAAAATACATATATATTGAGATGTCACCTACAAAAAAGCAGCAAATATAAAACTGAATAGTTTTCCTATTTCTTAACCAATTTAAATAATTGATACATTATTTGTGTATGCCGGATTGACCTAGCTATCTACTTTTAGTTTCATTTCATTATCGCACAAAAACTCGATTTTTTTGTTCAATTATTATAATAAATTTTGACATTCATTAGACTTGGAGTGATATGAAGTCCAGAACCAAAAATAGGGTCATTGAAAATAGAAAGGAAGCCCAAAAAACTGGTGGTGGACCTAATACTGCAGAGGGGGTCAAAGCTGAGGATGATAAGATTTTGGGAATTACCTATTGGTAACCTACATCTAGGTATAGCATAACAATGTAGGGCAGTACATTTCAAACATTTTGGGATAAAAGAGTAGGTAGGTATTTACCAAACAGTTGTTGTACCTTCTAAAAGTCCCCACCCTTCCAATTTATGTATCATCCCCAAATGATGATGATACACATATAAATTGTTATATTTGGATATATATAAAAAATTGTAGGTGGTTTTGGGAATGATCCATATATCAAAATGTTTGGGATTTTTTGTCTTATTATTATAGTTAAATTTATACAAAAAATGGCAACAATGTTATTTACTTTTAATCTAATTTACAAGTTGAAGTATGCTGAAGAATATTTCACATTTTGTTCTAGGGGGTGACCTTGTAATTGAAGGAATCGATGTACCTGAGGCTGGAATACCCATTGTTTGGAATACCCATGAGGACTTGCTAGAAGTAACACAGACAACCTCAGTACAAGATAAAGCACTTCATAATTTGGAACTTCAGGCAGCCCAAAAAGAAAAGACGGACATCACAAGAAAGTCAGTCCAATACATAATAGAAAAACCTGAAGATCAGGAACTACAAGATCAAGAACCTGAGGCATCGAAGTCGGTACCCAAACAAAGACTGCAATCAATCAAGGCAGTTCACCCACCGGTCACCCCTGCAAGTAAAAGAAGAACCTACAGTCAAAATAGAGCTGCTCTTGAATTGGTTAAGGTGGAGGAAAAAGGTAACGAAATAAGAGAAGAATATTATAACAAAAAATTGAAACTAATGGAAAAACTAGACAGGAAGAATTAAATTAAAAAAAAAAGGAAAAATGAGTTAAAAAGAAAGGAAATAAGCATTCTAGAAGAAATATCCATTGGTATTTAAGCATATTTAAATAAAATGTCTGAAAAGATATAAAACTAAATGAGCGTGGGCTGTGAATTTTTTAGTTTAATATTATTAAAGTTTAACTTAAAATCCATAATAGAGTGAATAATGTTTTAAAATGCGAATAATGAAAATAGTATTATAGTAAAATAGAAAATGGTATTATAGTAAAATAGTATTTTTATTAATTTCCCATTAATAAAATTGTTCAAAGATTTTATTAATTAACTTAAAAGTTAAATTTCCTAAGAAATCGATAAGTCGATTAAGAATACAAATAGATGATGGTTGCGAATTTTCAAATATATTTATTAATTAAATTTAAAGTAATAATCGAACGGTATTTTGTGTCGTTATTAAAAGTTTACTTGTTACCGTTGCTTTACTTTTAGATTAGTTTTTGAAAGTAATATATGTTGCGTTTTTGATAATGTTTTTTTATAAATCATGTTATGTAATAAAAGATTTTGAATTTAAAAACTATGTAGGATTTTATTTAAAACACAATATTTACAAGCAGATATATTTATTCTAAATATTCAATATCATAATTGACATATCACATTACTATTTATTTAAAAATATGTTCTGGCCAAAAAATTCCTTATTTCTTGGCCACGGGCAAGAAAGTTGTTTATTGCTATACCTCTCTCTTATTGTAAATTATTGTCAAAATTGTCAATTTCTTCATTTACAAAACCTTCGTTATCGTCTAGGATGAGTGGAACGTTGTTTTCTACACAAATATTGTGGAGTACCGCGCAAGCCGTAACTATTTTGTCAACTGTTACAGGAGCATAGTGCAATACTCTATCTTTTAGAAGGCACATAAACCTGTTTTTAGCTCCGCAAATGTCCTTTCGATTAGCACTCGGATTTGTCTTATCCTCTCGTTAAAACGAAACTCAGGGGTTCCAGGGGCTAGTTGGGGAAGGTAGGGGGCCATAAGCCAGGGTCTGACAGGATAGCTAGAGTCCCCTAAAAAAAGAAACATAAGACTATAACTCTTCAAGAATTTTTTGAATTTTTAAAATATTGCTTTGAAGGTATCTCGTCTTCTCCTTAACGGAAGGAATGGTTGAAGCATTTTTTCTAAATTTAAGACATCTTGCTTCCGAAGCCTATACAACTTTACAAAATTTCTGTCAGAAAATTCAATGGGGTCATCAGGCAGAAACCGCTGCCTCCCGATATTATTCTCAATGTTATCTAGGAGAGTTCAGCCAATATATGGTACCACCATAATTAAATTTAAAACAGGAAATATGTACTATTTTTTTTATACCACACAGAAATCACTGAAACAGAAATATATGTTGGGGCACACACACAACACGAACGGCAAATGGCAAAACGGCTGCCAAATGGTTGACGTTTTCATGACGCTTACCGTGCGCTTCTCTGATTTGGTCACGTGCTCTGCGACTTTGATGTCATTAAACGCTCAGCGTGCACGAAACGCTAAGCGAATTCAGTTACCAGAATAGCGGTCATGTTCGAAATATGCCTGAATATAATATGTTAAAAATGACAGTCATTAGCAAATTTCAGAATAAGTATAGAGAAAAATGTGCATTTAATTTTAAAAAATGCGGCTGTAGAAAAAGTTCTGTGTGTTTTTCGAGCGCAAAGTAAGAATGCAGTTTTCGATAGATTACCGCACTCCGTTACGCGTCGCGCGGTAACATCCTTTCTCAAGCGGCAATCCTTTTCTTTACGCTCTAAAAACATAAATAACTATACTATATTGTTGTAAAGTAGATTTATTAGTTGCAAATCTCTGGTGTCACACAGGTAATACAGCAGGTTTGAATTTGATAACTATTTGAAAAGTCAGTTCATTCAACCTCATCACTAGATGAAATGCAGAAATCGATAACGGCTTTATCTTTATTATTTTATAAAATTTCACCACCATGAATTATAATTTCAACCAACGTTTGTGACATTTGGTTATTAACAAACCACTCTGGCCTAAATCGTTCCTCAATTTAATTTAGGGGTCAACCATGACCTAATGGGTTATAAAGGTTAGGTCTAAGTTGTGTTGGGAAGTTTCAAATTGCACGAAACTGTCACTATAGATGATCGAAACACTTTACCATTCGTAACTAAAAACCGCCCGTCTGCCAACGATCGGTGGTTGCCCGCTCCCGTCACCGCCCCCAAAATTAGCCAATTTTTGGCAAAAACTCCCCTTACTCCCCCTACTAACCCAAACTTGATGTGCACTTTTAATTTTTTGTAGTAACACATTCTTGTATGGTAACAGCGTACTTCCAATCAAAATTTTTAATACAATCTAATGGTCCCTTTATGCGTTTTGGTAGAAAATTTTCTAAAAATACATCATGTTTAGCTTCATTAATGTCTCCACACTTTGGTTTTCCGTATACTTTGCACACACATTCTACCGTCTGCTCTATTTGTTTAGGAGATGACACCTCGTTGGTTCCAAAGGTTTTGAAAACCTCTTGCGTGTCAGTGTCCTGCTCTAGGATGGAAAAATAGTTTAGAGTTACCTTTACTAGTAAAGGCAGCTGTATAATCAGTACCCGTTAGAAAAGGCTGGCAGGGCACCACATAAATTAGAGTCCAATGTCTGGGCAATTAAAGACAAAAATCTGTTCTTGTTTTTCGTCATTGTCCCTACTTCCATCCAAATACACATTTTTTTGGTATTTTGTCCATATTCCCCAAAATAATTATGAGAATATCCTTATCGGAAGCCTTAACTACGATATTCTATTTATCATGGAACTTGGATAAATGATAGATTACCCTGGTATCGGCTTCCTCATGGCTGCAACTTATTAGCATGTCAACTTGCCTGTATACCTTCTGATTTTCACAAATAAATTTATAACACAAGTCTTCAGAATTAACATACAACATTGTGTTTTTGAAAATAGCAGCAAAGGAATCTTTTTGCCAAATTTCACAAATAAATTTTACGAAATATGCTTTAAATTTGTCATTTCTTAGAGCTTTTAAAAAATCTGATGGCCGTTGTTTCTTAGGTTCTTGTATTAAAAAATCTACACTTCTGGAATGTAAATTTGCTCGACAATCACGTTCACAGTCTTTTATAGAGGGAGTACTAAATTTATCAAAAATTAAATGAATTTCGTTACCTTCGTGCTGTAATACTATTTTTAATCTGCTATCTTACCAAATGCTTGAAGAACCTCCCTAAGCTGGTGTAATAAAAAAAGCCATCAAATAGAGTACAATCTATTTTATTGGGAGGGTTTGATATCGCGTTACTTTTTAGTTTTCTAAATAAGGCCGACTTTTCGGTCTTATGCATATTTCCATCAATATGTCACAGGGATAAAGGCACCGGCATGAGAGGAAAAGACGAAGTATTCTTAAGGTTAATTTTATTCTCTATTGACAAAATTAGTAGTCTGCCCCTTAGGTCATGTTCGAGTTTTATTTCAGATACGTTACCATCTTTTTTTTTTATTTTGCAGATATTTTCAGTCGCAAAAGTTAATAATTTTTGTTTTTTAATGGTATCTTCAAAACGCTTTGGATTAGTTTTACATTCAGTAATAAATATATTAAGTAACTTTCCACCCATTGCAGTTATATTTAACAGAAAATCTTTCGTTTCCTTTAAGACTGATTTCCCGGTAGATATGTTATAGAGGTTTTCTTTAACAATAGGATATTCAAAAGGATTTATGTTATTTTCAAATTGGTGTATTAACTCAGTTAAGGTTGCGTTATTTTTGCGTGTGTGGTCTATTACTATTAGTTATGTCACAGAATAAGAAACAATCAGAATACCGACAGAAAGAGAGGGAGCGATGCTTTGGAAGAAATTGGAAGAACGTATTGGCACAAATCGATGTTTTTCGCAAAGCACAGGCGGTCGAGGTCATAGCGGCCGGTATCGGACCTCTCTTTCTGTTGGTATTCTGATTGTTTTGTTATTCTGTGGTTATGTCTTCTGTTCTATTTCTAAATTCTTGAGCATGTGCATTATAGGAGTAGTTCATAAGGAATGACTTAATGCGCATCTTTTTTTGGCTCCAATAGAGTTTGTGAAATCTGAAATACCTGTTGGTTTGTTAGCTGCGTCGGCGTTTATTTTCTGTTCTAGTGTTAAATCTATGGGTGTCCTTGCAAAATCTTTATTAGTGCGCCTTACGGATAAGCCCCCATTGATTAATTTTTCTTTGAATCTAGAATCAGCGTTATATCGTCATTTATTGGATTGTTATAGTAATAAAGTATCCATCGCGCGTGAATAGTTGTGATGATTCATCACAAATAGTTCAAAATTGTTTCATTGTTTGTTCTTACGCTTCTAGAAAAATCTATATATTATATCAATCTATTGTATATCTTCTCCATTAAATATACACGGAAGGGACATTTAAGAGTGGTTTTGTCTTGATCTTGGAAGCGTCTGCTTTGGACGGGCTACCACTTGGAGGCGTCTGCCATGCATTTTTAGGATTCCTATCTGAATGTATTGAAGTCTACAAAATTTCGTGAATGTACTCGGGGCCTTTTACTTTACTATTATATTTTGTTTAGGGGCGTTTGCTTTAGCTGGGCTACCACTGGGTGGCGTCGGCCATGTGTTTTCAGGATTCTGACATGATTGTCTATATGCCCAAAAAAATTCGTTTGTGTACTAGTAAGGGGAGGTTTTGCCAAAAATTAACTAATTTTCGGGGCGCTGACGGGAGCGGGCAACCACCGATCGCTGGCAGACGGACGGTTTTTAGTTACGAATAGTAAATTATTTCGATAATCTATAGTAAAAGTTTTGTGCCCGATGAGGGGGGTGATTTGACTCTGTGGTGTGGCCCATAATATCATACTCGTTACAAGGCACAGTCAGCTTGTATGTGTTTATGTTCTTGGGGGTGTATCTGCACACTGCGACATAGAAAATCTAGTGTGTTCCCGTCTTCTGCTCAGCCGTTCAACGGCTATAGCAGTTCCTCCAAACCAATCTCCTTCAGGAAGTTTAGGATGTTGGATCGCTTCGGGTAGGTAGATCTTCCGTCTCTATTCGATACGCTTCTAGGTGTTACGCCCTCGGGTTTCGCAGGGCACTGCATTCTGATAGAATATGAAGAGAGGTTTCGTCCTTTTTCTCGCAGAATCTGCACTTTTCTTATTTCTTCCTCTATTAATCAGAGCTTCTTAACGTGTTCTCTCAACCGGCAGCGCCTTGTCAGAATCCCTGTTAGTATTCTGATTTTTTTTACTTAGCTTGATGCAGTCGTTAGATCTCTCCTGGTTATAATTCCCCAGAAATATGTTTACCTGCCTCATTCCTTGTATAGTCTATTTGGAAATGCTGCGAAGTTGTAAATTATTGTCCGATAGAGTCTTAAAGTTAAAAAGTATATCGGGAGCCAAAACTGAATTGGTTATTTTATCGTAAAGCTACATAATTCGGTTTACTACATATATGCATATAGGCTTGACTCACCCGATTACGCAGGTGTACACTATAAAATATACAATAGACTTCATTTACATATGAAAGAAATATGAACTGTACAGATCTTTGAGCAGTAGTCAGTAGCGTCTTATTAACAACGCTGGAAATGTTTTCTAATATAAAAGCGGTTATTTTGTGGGTATAGAAATGCATCGACATTAAGAAAGTATAGGTGTAATGATCTTTCTGAAACTAGACAAATAAACAGATTGTATAATAATTATTCAAGATTTAAAAATATAGAAAATAATTATAAAAATGCAATAATATATACAAGAATATACACGATAATACTACAAAAATACGATAATACAAATAATTTATTCAATTACAAAAAAAACTACAAGTTGTCATCTGAACAATCGGTTGAGTTGTCACTCTCACCTTCATGTATAATAATTGGTTCTACTGTTTCATCAACCGTATTGTAAGCTCGTTTATTACATGCTCTACACACTTCCGCCATTTGTCTCGATCAACATGTTTAATAGCTTCGTGAAAGAGTACCTCAACATCCTTCATTTTGTAGGTAGTATTTCTGGTGGCAACAAAAATCTTTACTTGCGCCCAAACTAATTCTATGGGATTTAGCTCACATTGGTAGGGTGGTAGTCGAAGTACAACAATACCGCGTTTGTTTGTCATTCCGTCGACCATATATCTAGTATATTTGTGCTTTTCCATGTTTGCTGTATTCAAAAGCTTCTTTTTGACCATGTCTTCTTCGAAATGGATTTTTTTTTCAAAAGCCATTGTTTTATGTCCGCTTTTCTCCAAGCACTTGTTGGTACTTTTTCTATTTTTCTAGAATGGTAGGTTGCATTATCAAGCACTATAATAGATCCTGGGAGTATTAGATCTAACAATGGCCTAAAGTATTCTTCAAATACATCTGCATTCATGGCTTCATGATAATCCTCAGTGTGTTTCGACTTAAATGTTAACAGGCCCCCTTCTTCGAACCCATTTACACTACCAGTATGGACCACAATTAATCTGCTGCCTTTTCCAGATGGAGGTTTGATTCCTGTAGACCAGCCCTCCATCGCAGGTTGTTGGGAACTTTTTATATTTTTGTCATGCCACATCTTCTTAACTGTATGCCTTTCATTTACCCATGTTTCGTCCAAATAAAATATGTTTCGGTTTTCATTACCATAGTCTTTTATCATCCTTAGGTACTTTATTCTCCGGCAAATAATTACATCTTCTTCTATTAAAAGTGATTATCTGTTTTGTGTATCCTATTCAAAATTCATTTCCTTCAATGTTCTCCAAAATTTTCGTCGTTTTTGAGTGTGATATGAATTTTATCTAACGTAGGGATTTCCTTGTTTAAATAAAACGAATGAACTGCTCTTCTGATTCCTCGATTTTCATTTTCATCCTTAACAATTTTTCTTCTTCCAGATGGTGTTTTTGGAACCTTCATACAGCCACTTGTTGATTCACGTAAAATCTTATATATAGATGTTAGCCCGACTCTTGTCATTTGCGAACACATTTTAACAATTTTAACCACACCAGAACTAGGCTGTTGATGTTTAAGCGCATTGTACACATTTAAAATAATAATTGTCTTCTCGTTAACTGATAAAGGACACTTGGAAATTCTCTTTACTGGGGAAAACTGAGGACTTGCCATTTATACAGTTTTCAGTATCAACCGGTCTCGATCGTCTTACAACAAATACTAAACCTGAACAAGCTAAGGGCCGGAAACATCCAATAGGCACATCATAAATAACAATTCAGGTGTGATTCGATACAAAATATGGAGGTGGATAAAATAAGTAATTCAAGTAAAATATGATATTATATAATATGTAATATGTTGATTTTATTATTTTTATATTTACGTTATATTTTCGTACAGTGTTAGATTTTTAACATTTTAACATCTTGATTTAAGGAACGCCCATGGAATGTCACAATAATTTACAACTTCGCAGCATTTCCAAATAGACTATAGTTCCATCCAGTGTTGAGATATTTTACTAAAATCTTCGCTCTCGAGTTCTTCCAGTATTGTACTGGTACGTATCCCACAGAAGGTTTCGGATCCTAAAAATGGTGATTCACCTCCTTTCTTCGCGAGTCCATCTGCTTTTTCATTCCCCTCTACTCCGATGTGTCTCGAAGCCCATAGGAGAGCAACCGCATCATTTTGGCTTAGTTCATTTTATTTCTCTAAGAATTTCCAGACCAGCTGAATACGTGGAAGCTTTGGGTATTGATGTCTATTTGGCTCTCTGACATGATAATAATTCTTTGCCTTCGATTTTTTTTTCTATATTGAACTGGACACATTTTTCGATAGCGTAAATTTCCGCTTGCTATATACTAGGGAATTTGCCCAGGTTTTCAGAGTATTTGGTTTCTGGCCCATATACTCCTATTCCAGTTCCTTCTGATATTTTGGAGCTATCAGTGTACCACTTGATGGCAATTCTGTTTAGTCTTGAAATGGTCTCTGTCTCATTCACGTTTACAATCTAGTTTTGTCTTGAATTCCTTCACAAAGCTGTACTTTTTTTCAGTTCATCTTGGGGCATGCCCCAAATAAGCTGATTTCCAGCGAGGGGTTTGCGTGCATACTGCACAGTCGACTTAAGATCAACAAGTCTAGTACTTCCGACAATATAATTTCAATGAGGTTACGCGAGGCTATGTTCTTATTCATATCTTTTAGTCATATTCGGAACACCTTATTACTAATTTACTCACTTAAACTACTTTATATTGTGAGGAGAAAGAAACCATTATCAAAGCTTGCAACATAATAATAGCAACATATTATCATAGTGAATGGCAGTGTCTCCTAATAGAAATATATCATAGCATGCCAAATCTCAAATGGGCCTTTATTAATAATTATTAAAAATGTCGTCTTCCTAATATACATGGTTCAAGTCACATTTAAAAAGGGTAACACAAAACTTAATCCGCTTACATCACATCACTCTTAACCAAGTTCAAATCATTATTGGCAATAATGCAGAGGGCATTGAAATCTCGCCCATATCAAAGAATAATTATTGCGTCATCCGCAAAAGAGCGTACATTTTCCCAATATATTTAAACCCCTAATAGTAATTTACATAAATTTAAAGAATAGTATATTGTGTAACTAGGAGGAAAAGCAAAACATTCCTGGACGATTGTGGTAATTGCTGGACGAGGAGCAGCCGAGGCCAGCAACACCGGAGTCCAGGAATGTGGAATGTGCTTTTCCTACGAGTTGCACATACTATTTTTTATCCGATCGGAATTAATTATAATACGTATTTATAAAAATAGAGCCAATTACTATAAATAAAAACGGCGTTTTAAATATCAACATAATATCACGTTTTGAATCGAGCGAGCTTCGAGTTTATTACGTAACTAGGGAAACCACAGCTAAAGCTTGCTTTTGATAAACGTCAGATCTGACAAGGTGTTTAAATATGACAGAAATTTTATATTCCCGGCCTAGGACGGAAATGTACGTACAGTTATTGCATGTTGCCAAGCAACGAATACAATGTACTGGAATCATGGCTTTTATGATGAGAAAACACATCGGAAAAGTATAGTTTTTCGTCCGATCGGATAAAAATATTGATTTTTAGAACAATATCTAGCTATTATTTTGACTGTACGTTCAAATATTTTTGAACGAATTTACGTTATGACGTTTTTATTTCTATTGTTATGGTATCTATTTCGGTCGTTTTAAAATAAGTTTTTCGCATTTATTTTAAATATTTCTGATGACTCAAATTAACAAAGTCGGATTTTCAGGATACTGTGGCATTGATTCGCCACAAACGATTGCGAACGGCTAGCTCTTAGTGCGGAGGCCTCGGTTCTTGGCATATGACCTTTGTGTACTTAAAAAGGGCGCCACGTAATTTGAAAGAAATACTGCAAATTATCTATTCTAGTCTAGTAAACCTAGATTTTGTGTTTGATAGTTGTTAAATTTTATTTTCAAGAAAGAAACCGGGAAAAGAGTTAAGCAGTAAAGACTGCAAACACAAACTAAACAAGAATTCTTTATTTATAAGAATATCCACCCCCTTCCTTGGGAATAACATATAATTAAAATTTGAAAAGATAAAAACTAAAATTATAAAGAAGCTTATCTTGGTAACGCTTACCTCCTAGGAGTTTTATTTAAACGAAATTAAACCTAGAGGGAAAAGACTAATGCATCTTTATATCCAGGGATATTAAATATATATGTCAAAGGCATTAAGATTTTGAATAATATATACTAACCGAGCCGAACAATTAAAGATAAATATATTAATAGGAATTAAGGTACATTCAAAACATAAAATTTGACACAAGGTTGACAGTTGATTTTTACATAAAATAAAAAGGAAAGAACTAGCCTTGAATGATTTCAGTTAGCAGACGTCAGCTGATGGGTAAGTACTTCCCTGTCTGAAGTTCTTGTGGCTTAGAGTGATTGGTCCCCTTTTCTAACCATGTAAATTTCCGGGCTAAACTCAATCTTTTACTCCACCCTATCCATTAACCATGGAAGTTTAAGATTTACATATAGACTAAGGTGTAAATCCATTCCCAAATCAAAATGATTTAACAGCTTCTTTAGCCACTTTACTTAAGATTGTTGAAATGTTTCGTTTTTTATAAAGTACAAGCCAACGATTACTTACATTACTAGGTGGTGAATTAACCCCAAAAATTAAGGCATACTCAAAGATTATTGGTCGGTATAAACAATTATTTCTTAAATCATTTATGATCACAAAGGTGGGGGTGGTAATTAACTTTATAATTAACCACTTTAATTAGTGGACTGTATTAAAATAGGGTGGGGGGGGGCATAGGGGTTATACATAGGTTGTGAATTGAAACATGTACTTCTAGGTACTACGCACTTTAACAATGCAAGAATTAATTTGCATAAAATATGATAAATATCTAAAATAAGTTCTAACTACTTTCAAACATTCATCCTTTCACACATAAAACTAAAAAAGGTACACTGTACATATGGTTAACTATTATTAAACATCTAACAAAACTTCTTGATTATTTAGGTTTAACAAGAACTTCTTTCTTTACTGAATTTAATTGAGCTTTCTGTTAATTCATAGTTTTAACTGACTGCCTTTCCGTTCACACAAAATACCTTGTACTTTCTGTCTTCTTCGATTCTCTCAATTAACTTTACATAAGACTTCGAACATCTGATTCGATTCTTGAGTAGAGGAATAGATTTGTCTACTTACAAATTTCCATCCGCCATTTTACCTTCTTCTATCTTCAACAGCAGATACGCTACGTGTCTCTAAAAAATGAGTTAAAACACCCAAAAGAGTTCTTTATTCAAGCTTAGACACAGATATTCTCTAAATATCTGTGCAAATAAATCAGAAAAACTACTAAATATCTTGGCGTCCGTCAGCCAGAGCTACGACTTGGCGCCAAATCCAAACAGAGCAGTGACTGGATCGTTGTTTCACGGGTGAGTGTTTGTAAGGCACTACAATCTAATTTTCCCTATCTGCGTAACAGGGGGAAATATAGCAAGAAGTTGAACGGAGCGGATGCATTTGAGAGGGTGGAAACATGTTCTTCTTTATCTGACATATTGTTGTTTACACAACACTGACGGAGACAAAGATATATTATATTGAGAATGATTAATAACGATTTCCTTGACTGAGTGACATATTGATTTCCAGCGATGGTTGCATATAACGGAATCTATTATACCGAAAATCCAGGTTCGGACTAAAGAGTAACTGAAATACAATGTTTTAAATGCACAAATTTCCGTTTACCTGAGGTGAAATAAAGGTAATTTTTCAGCTTAACAATCGTTGGATTTTTGTACAAAAATTTTTTTCTTCATTATTTAGACACTTTTAAAAGACGCTTTTGACAAAGTTCGACTTTTGAGGAGCTGAAATGTAAAAATCAGGACATTGTTGACACCTGACGCGGGAGAATTGTTGCAATGCTGCCAAAGGTTGCACCTTTCCTTACGGAGTAAAGAAATGCTTCGGAGGCGCAACTAACAAGACTTAACCCAATCTAACCAAAGCTTACCCAATTTAATGTGAAAAGTAAATATATTTCACTTCACGCATAGCCTTTCGCTTTCTCCGGTCGATTCGGGAGCGTAACCAACAAGATCTAAATCGAGCTAACTCAAATTAATGTGTTTCACTTCACGTATGGCCCTTCGCTCACTCTGGAACGTGTTGGGTTAGTTTTGGTTAGTTTTTGTTCTCTGCGCCCCCGAAGCGAGCGGAGGGCCAGGCATGAAATGTTCAAATATTTGAGGACGAAACGTAATGGGGGTATTATACAGTTATGTTGCAGTCGTCTTATAGCGAGGTCCTATCGGGTCTGAAGCTTACAAATATGCCTCCGAGGCGCAACCAACAAGGACTAACCTAAACTAACTGAAGCTAACCCAAATGTAAAAATAATTCACTTTGGTTAATTGTTGTTGGTTTTGGTAATTATTGGATATAGCACCATCATATAGAAGTTCGCGATTTTTTATATGTCCATGCATTATAAAAGTAAATTGGAAAGGAAATAGATCGGTGGAAATAAGGTTTTCTGCATATTTTTATAATTTTGGTTTTGGCCTATAACCAATCCAGTTCCTAAAAGAAAAGCGCGGTATATATTAGTTAGGTTGGGTTAGTTTTGGTTAGCTGGTGTTAGTTTTTGTTAGGTTCGGTTAGTTTATCTTAGCTTGGGTTGGTTTTGGTTTGCTTCGGTAAGTTTTGGTTAGCTTGGGTTAATTTTGGTTAGCTTGTTAGTTTGGGTTAACATGGTCTAGAAAGCAAGGGACGCGGACGAGCGTGAAGCGCACGTCTTAAGCTCTCACACGCTTTAGGCGAACGCAACTAACATATCTAACCCAAGGTAATGGAAATGATTACGGTCAAGCTTCCGCGAAAAAATGCTTGGACTTGTTATAGCGGTTATTTGTAATAATTATAATTAGCCACGTTTTTAAGACTCAAACTTTCTATTTGTGCTAGTAACTATTATGTCCATATCATTTTCAGGATGTGAATACAAATGATATGCGGTACGTTATCATTTCCTTTCCATTTTTTTAAATTTTTTCTTACAAAAATGTTTTGACCGCAGATTTTTTTCTTCTAAAGTACTTCAAATAACATTCCCTTTCCATAGCATATTTGAAAATTGTATAAATTCGTGGGTGGTTAAGGTCACCAGAACCGTATTTTCTATCAAATTTACTGCTATAATGTACTAGAAAAGCTAGAGAGGTAAAAAATCGTGAATTTCTATACAGGGTCTATATCCAACTATGACCTTAGTTAGGGTTAATAAATAGATAAAAGCGAATAGTATGTTACAAAGACATTTAACCTGAAGAGACGGGACAAATGGTTCTTTGTTTTCCCCCAACATTGAGGCACATTCTATGGTCGATAGATGTAGCGTTGCCAAATTTTAAGTTTACGAGTTACTGTACATACTTTTTTCATATTAAATTATAACACTAAATACTTATTTTCCCCATTTTTGATTCATCAAAAACCGGTTCTGAAGTTCTTACATGTCAATCTGGCAATGCCGCTTCCCTTGGTTCCGCCACCGTCTATAGATATTCTAATAAGTCCGCTCACTCGAGCGTGCCGCGGAAAATTTCCCTCCTGCCTGCGCCAATCCCTCACCCATCGGCATTGACATTGACGTGTGTCGATGTCACGGCTTAGCCGTGACTCAGTTTTCGCAAGTACTTCCGCGATCGGACGGTGTGAATTTATTTTTACGGAATAGTTTTCGCACGATTTACGCTATACGCTATTTAAAAAATATATATGGTTAAGATGGCTAAGGGTAGTTTTTCTTATTGTACTGTTGATGACTGTTATGTAACTACACGTGATCTCTCCTTCTTTCTCTCTTATGGAATTGGTAAAGACTTATTCAATTTTTATGAGACGAAGTGAATGAAGCTAACCGAAAGTTGATTGGATGACTAACCGAAACCAACAAAATCTATTTAAATTGATTATAACGTATCGGACCCGGTTCAAAAGACTAAAATAAGTAAGGCTAAATGAAACTAACCTAAAGTTGACTGGATGACTAACCCAAACTAACCAAATATATTAAAATTTGTTATAGCGTATCGGAACCGGATCAAATGACTAAAATAAGTTAAGACTATGTGAAACTAACCGAAAGTTAATTAGACAACTAACCAAAACAAACCAAATGTATTAAAATAGATTATAACGTATCGGAACCGGTTCAATGTCTCAAATAAGATGAGACTAAGTGATTCGACGACTAACCCAAACTAACCGAATCTATTAAAATTGATTATAACCTAGCGGAACCGGTTGAATTCACTAAAATAAGTCGAGACAAAGTGAAACTAACTGAAAGTTGATTCGGGGACTAACCCAAATTAACCAAATCTATTAAAATTGATTCTAACGCATCGTAACCGGTTCAAATGTCTAAAATAAATTGAGACTAAGTGAAATTAACCGAAAGTTGATTCGACGACTAACCCAATTTAACCAAATCTATTAAAATTGATTATAACCTATCGAAACCGGTTGATGTGACTGAAATGAGTTGAGACAAAGTGAAACAAACTGAAAGTTGATTCGGCGACTAACTCAAACTAACCGAATCTATTAAAATTGGTTATAGCATATCGGATCCTGATCAAATGACTAAAATAAGTCGAGACAAAGTGAACCTAACCGAAAGTTTATTCGACGACTAACCCAATCTAACCAAATCTATTAAAATTGATTGTAACCTACCGGAACCTGTTGAAATGACTAAAATAAGTTAAGACAAAGTAAAACTATCTGAAAGTTGATTAGACCACTAACCAAAACTAACCAAATGTATTAAAATTGATTATAACGTATCGGAACCGGTTCAAATGACTCAAGTAAGTTGAGACTAAGTGAAACTAACCGGAAGTTGATTCGATGACTAACCCAAACTTACCAAATCTATTAAATTTGATTATAACCTAGAGGAACTGGTTGAATTCACTAACATAAGTCGAGACAAAGTGGAACTAACTGAAAGTTCATTCGGCGACTAACCCATACTACCCAAATCTATTAAAATTGGTTATATCATATCGGAACCTGATCAAAAGACTAAAATAAGTTGACTAAGTGAAACTAACAGAAAGTTGATTAGACGATTAACCAAAACTAATCAAATGTATAAAAATTGATTATAAAAACGTATCGAAACCGGCTCATATAAATAAAATGAGTTGAAACTTGAGAAGTATTTACTTCAATCACGTGTCCTGTGCTACTCGCTAAGCGCGCGTCAGTATCCCATATTAAGCAAACATAATCGAAACTAACTTTAATGAATCAAACAAGCGCATTGAGATGGGGGCGCTACACGCTTGACCAACCCTGCCTAACACTAAACTAAAATTAACCTCAACTAACAAATATAACCAAAAAAATAAAAATAAAACATGTCACCGACGGGAATCGAACCCGGGCCGTAGTATCACAAGCACAAGAGCTGATCCCGAAACGCAACTGCGCATGATTGCAAATAGTTATACCAGACGCTAGACGCTTGTATAGAAACGCAAGGAACATAAGGAAACAAAATACCTATAGTCAGCAAGAGAAATAAGCATGCTCCTCAAATCCCCTTTTCGACTTTTAATATAGAGCAATGAATAATATCAATTCTTATCAGCTTAATATCACTATCGCTTTGCCTCGCTTTAATAAGTTATATAAAATCATAATTTCAGGAATAATAGATATTATATAGATATATATTTTAAATTCAGTACAACACAACTATTGACTAACATAAAATTGTCAAACTGAGAAATGTACCATTTTAATTTAAAACCATATAGAATTAAAGAATTAATCTGGCAACACAGCATTGTCTACAAACCTCTCATGCGCCGTCTGCGTTATTTCAATAAAAACAAAACAATACATTGAAAGTCGGCAGAGAAAAGTAGTAGCAATTACAGCAGATTTGTACACAAGTTTTTAATGATAATTTATTTAAAAAAGTCACGAGTAGCACAGTATACGTGATAGAAGTGACTACTTCGTTAGCGAGTCTCAACTTATTTTACTTTTTTGAGCCGGTTCCGGTACATTATAATCAATTTTAATGGATTTGGTTAGTTTTGATTAGTCGTCTAATCAAATTTCAGTTAGTTTCACTTAGTCTCAACTTATTTTAGTCATTTGAGTCGGTTCCGATACGATATAATCAATTTTAATAGATTTGGTTAGTTTGGGTTAGTCTCAACTTATTTTAGTCATTTGATGCGGTTCCGATACGCTATAACCAATTTTAATAGATTTGGTTGCTTTGGGTTAGTCGCCGAATCAACTTTCAGTTAGTTTCACTTAGTCTCGTCTTATTATAGACATTTGAACTTTCGATATGTTATAATCAATTTTAATACATTTAGTTAGTCGTCTAATCAACATTCGGTTACTTTGTCTCAACTTATTTTAGTCATTTGATCAGGTTTCGATATGCTCTAACCAATTTTATTAGATCTGGTTAGTTTGGGTTAGTCGCCGAATCAACTTTCGGTTAGCTTCATTCACTTCGTCTCATAAAAATTGAATAAGTCTTTACCAATTCCATAAGTCTCAACTTATTCTAGTCATTTGAGTCGGTTCCGATCGTTATAATCAATTTTAATAGATTTGGTTATTTCGGGTTAGTCATCGAATCAACTTCCGGTTAGTTTCACTTAATCTCAACTTATTTTAGACATCTGAACCGGTTCCGATACGATATAATCAATTTTAATACATTTGGTTAGATGGTTAGTTTTAGTTAGTCGTGTAATGAACTTTCGGTTAGTTTCCCTTAGTCTCAACTTATTTTAGTCATTTGAGTCGGTTCCGATACGTTATAATCAATTTTAATAGATTTAGTTAGTTTGGGTTAGTCGTCGAATCAACTTTCGGTTAGTTTCACTTAATCTCACTTATTTTAATCATTTGAACCGGTTCCGATATGTTATAATCTAAAATTTGGTTAGTTTGGGTGAGTCGCCGAATCAGCTTTCGGTTAGTTTCACTTCGTCTCATAAAAATTGATTAATTCTTTACCGATTCCATAAAAGAGAAAGAGGAAGAGAGAGAGTCATATGCTTTATCTCTCTTGCGAGACGAAAATTCCAAAACGTGTCGTTACATGCATGGCTTTGAAAAATCACTTTCATACATCCAAAGAATATCAAAATAGCGTAAAATTTGTGGATTTCTAATATTTACCTTCGCCCAAATTATGTATATAAGTTGAGTTATATATAAGTATAAGTGAGTTTGATCGCTGTTTTAACCAATAATTAAGAATAAAAAAACCCTAGATGGAAAACACTTTTAATGCTTGGGTTAAGTTATGGGTGTGGCACAAGTTAGTTGGTGTTTTAATTTTTTTTTAAAGACGACATCTACTGTGACAACGCATTTGTCATATTAATAACACAATGTAATAAAATACCGATATCTATCGACAGCCGAATATATCAGGTTAAAATTATTCCATTGTCGCTACTTTCCTGTTATATTTTGTAACTTGTGTTCGTAATTAAACAATACAAGTTGTACCTACTGGTATTTTTATCCATATCGTAGATAATATTTCGTTTATTATTTACTTATTTATTATAATACTAAGTAACTATTACAAAGTAGTATCATTAATGAGCTATAAATGAGACAGATAATGTCAATAGTTGTTCATAACAAATAAATAATCCAAACATTAATACGTAATCATATTCATATCATTTATTCCTAATAGAACGCTCCCCGTATAAAAATAATCGAGCGGCAGTTCATATTGATCGTACACCGTAGCTGCACCCATTCGTTTACTGTATGTACAGTGGCCGAGTGTGTTCAAGGTCAACAGCAGTATTTTCCACGGCATGCTGGAGTGAGCGGACTTATTAGAATATCTATAGACGGTGGTTCCGCCTTGTTTTACCCCCAAAATATTTATAGTATGCACGTAGTAAAGTAACTGCACCAATAGTTTGAGGGCATTGGAGGTCGACGACCGACGGCTCTTCCCCACATACTAACTTGGTAACGTTTCAAAACCAGCGAAGGCACTGCTGTAAATATGTTTATCTACTTTAATTATATTATATACCTACCTAATACGGCTACTTATTAATACAATAGCTTTATAGAAATACCCTAACAATTTACTGGTTTAGCAAATCTAAATAAACCAATTACAATTGCCAATACTCTAGATTTAATCTTTTTTTCTAGATATACCAGTTTATTTAGGAGATTTTTTTCAGTGATAGTAGCATTTAAAATGAAATGAAAATATATTTTTTCTACAGCCGCGCGCAAAATAACTAATTGCCAAATTCAAATGAACTCGCAAAATCGACGAATGCCGTGGATCCTTATTTTGCGCTCTAGCGCGAACATGGAAAAGAAAAATCTCACTTTTTCCGTCGAGTGTGCTATGAATGGTCATGGAAACCGAAGATAAATATATGACAATCGTGCGTTTGTTACAGTTTGTTACTGGCACTCCTGTTCTAAATATGCCCGAAGCCCGAATATAATATGTCAAAACTGACAGTCATTTGCAAATTTCAGAATAAGTATAGAGAATAATGTGGATTTAATTTTAAAAAATGCGGCTGTTAAAAAGTTCTGTGTGTTTTTCGAGCGCAAAGTAAGATTGCCGTTTTCGAAAGATTACTGCGCTCCGCTACGCGTCGCGCAGTAACATTCTTTCTCAAGCGGCAATCCGTTACTTTGCGCTCTAAATACACAAATAACTATTTAATAGAAGAAAATAGTTATTAAGCTACTTTTTGAATATGTCATTAACGAGATATTTGTCATATTTATATGATTTTAAATAAAATTTGTATGCTTCAGTTCCTTTTTATTTGTCTCAAAAATAATGATAAGCAATTTATTTTTAGGCTAGCAGTGGTATGATTTAATTTTTCGTTTAACCATTGAGAGCAGAAAAACCCTATGTGTCACAAAAACGTTTAAATCGGGTTAAAATTGCGTATTTTTGGTATCTCATAAATGTCGTGTTCAAATTTGAAATTATTCAGGAAATAAGTTTTCGGAAATTTTATTTCATTATTAGCTGCTGAATAGTATATTATGCAATGACCATTCATTGTAAATGTAAGTTGAATAGACTTTTTTCTACGACTGCCCTGAAAATAGACAAAAACGCACTAACAACTGCACTTGAAAACTGGGCATTTCAAACATCGTGTGCAAAGTATACTTTTCACAAGCTTATTCGGGTATTTAGATTAAAGGGCTTCGTCTCCGTTTTAGAGCTTCGCCCTCAAAGGTCCCATTACCAGATCTCTAAAAAAGGGGACCCAATTATAGGGCTTCACCCCCCGGGAGCCCCTTTTTTCAAAACTGTAGAAAATAGAACTCTTATACCAGGGGCCCCCTTTTAAGACTTGGGGCCCCATTTTAGGGCTTCGCCCCCGGGGGCTCCATTGCTAAATCTGTAAAAAATGGGACTCCCGAACCATAGGCCCCATTCTAGGGTTTCGCCCCCCCCCCTCCCTGGGGCCCCATTTTAGGGCTTCGCCCTCGGAGCCTCTTTTTCAAAATATTTGGAAAATAGGGACCCCACTCCGGTGGCCCCATTTTAGGACTGTGCCCCTAGTTATAGTTTAGCGAGAATCTCTTACTCACGTAGCTTCTTTCATTAGGAATAAAATTTTCCGTTAAATCAATAATAAAAATGTTTCCCATATAACATGTAATTTTCTACCACACTCCCAGTGGGGCACCCTGTATGTAGCAGTCGTAGAAGAAGTATAGTGTGCTACACGTGCTGAAAAGACTTTTTACACTCATGAGACTTTATGACACTGGCTTACGGCTCGTGTCACCAAACTGTCTCATTCGTGTGAAAAGTCTTATTTTCAGCACTTGTTGCACAATATACTATTTCTATTTTGGTATCATACACAATACATGGTATTCGACACTATTTTTGATGACTGGTTGCTATGATATTAACAAAATTGTGCAATGTCAAAGCTCACTAGCAAAAATTTCGACACCGTTTTAAATGGGATTCCTAATAATACAGACGTCAAAAGTGACAAGATGGCCGTCCAACTTTTGATCGTGACTTGAATAAATAAATGTTTTTCATTAAAAAACGTGCAAAATAACACTCTTCGCCCAGTTTGGTTTGGTTTCAAATGGACGTTTAAAAGCCTGAATTTGTGCGACGCGACGCGACGCGACGTGTAGCTTTTTTGTATTTCGTGAGTGATTTCCTATAAATATTTTTTATAAACCTTATATCAAAGTAACGATGTTCTTGCTATGTGAGGTATGCAAAATCTCCAGCTATTAACATCCGAACCTGAGTTTCCACAAGTAAGTAAAAGTAAATGAAACACAGTAGTACAGTGGGCACCATTTTGTGATGTGATTAATTAATATTTTATAATACTTACCTATGTATGTGATATTAATGGATAATCTGATATGTTTGCAGTCATTTACCAACCTCTATTAAATAATTTTTGAAGTGAACACTTCTTTGGTTTCATGGCAGTGGTTTTGCAAGGACACGGAAAAATTTCGTGACACAGCAAAATAACTATTTTGTGTTAACTAACCTTCAGAACCCATATCTAACCCAAACTAACTCAATCTAACCCACACACTATAAATAAAACATAAATCTATTTTAAATAATGCACCCGAATAAATACCATCATTTCAAATTAAACGTATTTGCTTTATTGAAATTATTATTATGATGGACTCACATTTTCAAAGTCTACGTCTATGAACTGTCCTTGCTTTCGTTCAGGCGGGGGCGGGCAATACTACGTTTAGTAGTGGGGACGAAGTTTGACAAAAGTTTGTACACCATACATAAAAATATAAGGAGGCGGGACAATCGTTTTGTTGATATTTTTGCAAGAATTCGGATTTTTATGAATGAGTTGTCGGGTCTCTTTAGGTTAAATGTTTTTGGTATGTTACATTGTGTGTATTTGCATCATTCACCTGAATCAAAGAAAGCGAAAGGCAATCATTTTGCACCATTTTAAATAATGAATTTTGGTAACAAATTTACAGCAAATTTTTTAAGAAGAAATCTGACAACAGTGAGCTTGTGACAAATTGAACATTGAGTTGTGGCGTGGCTACTGACGAATGACAGTGACAAGAAGGAGAATATATTCACTTAGGTACAAGTAAAATTTAATTTATTTAATGGGGCTATCAGTCGCTTTGAGTTAGAACCGAAATAAAACGTAGGTCTCTTGCTCTACGGGGTCTTCTAGTTAAAATTTTCAGACGTGCATTGACTATATTTCTAGTGCTAAGTGGTTCGGCAAGAGTAATGGCGATTGTTGTGCACCAACAAATGTGAAAAGAAAACTATTAAATTATATAAGTTTTTCATGGTTTGCGCAGCATATGATGGTATAATATAATAACTGAATTCTGGACGTTGCTTAGAATCAGTGAATATTTGTTTTAAGTCTGTTATCGAATAGTTGTTAAACTGAAAAATTACCGAAATAAATATATCTATTCGTACTATTCGTAGTTTAATTATGGCTTATTCATACTACGACATACAGGGTGTTATCACCAAACTATACGGTGATAAACGACAAGTTAATACACTTGTAGGGGCGTTTCCCCAACATATTCCCCCGCCATGAAGATCCCACCTTCATAAACTAGAAAGAGAGAGTAAGAACTGCAATCGATAAGTACATTCTATTTTTCAGAACAAAAATAGGAGAATACTTTTTTAAGTATTAAATGAAACGACGGCAATACCGCCTTGGATTTATCAGCAGAATACAAACAAGAAAATACTTTTTTAAGCATAAAGTGGAATGACGGCAACACCGCCTTGGGTTTAGTAACAGACACGCAGAAATCTAAAAACACGTATAGGAACAAGCACGTTATAGAGGGTGCACTTATCGAAGTACAACATTAACATAATTTCAATTACATATATTAGATCATTCAGTAATGTCATAATCGGGTAAGGGAGGTTAACCAAACTTTCTTCTTTGGTTATGGTGCGAACAACGATTCCATTTTTTAGAACTAGAGAATGAGTTACTCAGCCTTTTATGCTCAGCAGGTGACTTGAGGGGTAGATCGACTAGATTATTGGGAGAGTTTTGTTCAGAGGATCGAACAAACAGAGAAATACCGCCGTACACATACGCCGTACTCAGAGTTATAAGCACTGAGAAGAGTTTAACAACTGTTCAAACCAGAATTGGAAACAGGAGCGTTTCCTGCAATTACCCACACAGGGAGGTTCTTGCCTAATCTATATACACCATCTAAAATCAAATAGTAGCAGAGATTAGCGCCAATCAACATATCGATGTCTGATGGGGAATCATAATATGGATCACTCAGTGTTGCCAACCTGCTCCCGCATGTGACAAAAAACCGCTACCACTCGATTTTTTCTTTAATATATCCTATAAACTAGTAAATGATGCCATGGATCCATTTCTATTCCTGCTATCGTGTTTGTAACTATCAACTGATGCAGATAAATTGATATGGTTTCTGAAAAGTTGGCTTATTAATTCCAACGTCAACGTGACCTTTCACAAGAACAGCCAATCGGGTGATTTTTTAAAGGAAAATGCTAAAATTACTTCATTTCGACTATTAGTGATGTTTTTTTTAAATTCCGCTACAAATGGTCTTGCCGCCGCTACGCCGCTACAAGGACTGAAAATCCGCTACCGTAGCGGAATTCCGCTACCGCTGGCAACACTGGGATCACTTAACCTAAACTGACTGGGGATATTTATCTTGATTAATAGTGATTTATTGTAGGGAACATAGTTTAACTTCTCTACGAGCTGATTGGTTAAAAAGAATTCTTACTTGCAGAGTCAAGCATTCATCCTTTCACACATAAAATTAAATAGGTACTGTACATATGGTTATTATTAAACATCTAACAAAACTTCTTGATTATTTAGGTTTAACAAAAACTTCTTTCTTTACTGAATTTAATTGAGCTCTCTGTTAATTCAAAGTTTCAACTGACTGCCTTTCCGTCCACACAAAATATCTTGTACTTTCCGTCTTCTTCGATTCTCTCAATTAACTTTACCAGGGATATAAGATTTCAAACATTTCATCCGATTCTTGAGCAGAGGAAAAATTTGTCCACTTACAAATTTCCATCCGCCATTCTACCTTCTTCTACCTTCAACAGCAGAGACGCTACGTGTCTCTAGAAAATGCGTTAAAAGCCCCCAAAGAGTTCTTTATCCAAGTTTGGACAAAGAGAACAGAGAGCACACAGATATTATCTAAATATCTGTGCAAACAAATGAGAAAAACTACTAAATATCTTGGCGTCATCGTCAGCCAGAGCTATGACTGGGTAGTTGTACTTGGCGCCAAATCCAAACAGAGCGGTGACTGGACCGCTGTTTCACAGGTGAGTGCTTGTAAGGCACTAAAATCTATTTTTTTTCTCCTGGCGCGACAAGGAGAAATAAAGCGGGATGTTGCGCGGAGCGGATGCATTTGAGAGGGTGGAAACATGTTCTTCTTTATTTGACATATTGTTGTTTACACAACACTGACGGAGACAAAGATATATTATATTGAGAACGATTAATAACGATTTCCTTGACGAAGTGACATTTTGCTTTCCAGCGATGGTTGCATATAACGGAATCTACTATACCGACAATCCAGGTTCGGACTAAAGAGCAACTGAAATACAATGTTTTAAATGCACAAATTTCCGTTTACTTGGGGTGAAATAAATATATTCCTAGTTTAATTTTTTCTCATTCATACTACGGACACACAGGGTGTTATCTCCAAACTATACGGTGAAAAACGACAAGTTAATACACTTGTTGGGCCGTTTCCCCAACAGATTATAATAAAATGAAATAAACCAAGCCCTTCTCAGATCTAAGGACACAAGATTTTAAAAATTGTTTGGCTTGATCATGGCTAGTAAATTAAAAAAACTATAAAATCAGGTCTTGACACTTCGACTACACCATGAAGACCAAGACAAAGGCTTCTTGGCTACTTGACCTCGTTTGTCAGTTCTTTGACGCCCAGCAGCGAAACCTATTTTCTCATGCAGGGCGCAATATAGAATGAATATTAGTGTCAGTCGGGATCGGATCGAATGATCGGGTCATCATTGTAAATACAGTCAGGAATGACGTCATATTTAAATATTTACCTGTGTGAAGCATAATGACTAAAGATGAGAAGAGAAAGCAGTAACTCAACATTGAAGTAGTAAGATAGTATGCAGTGAATTAGTGCCTTGAATTGATGTATCAAAAGTATGTATTTTTACTACCAGAAATCATTCCATCTTATAAAAAGAAAGCGGAAGACCATCTGATATTTCGTGGCCTCATAAATTAATGTTTGCTTAAGTTATGAAATAATTAATTAATAAAAACAAAATTATGTTCTAAATAAATACGATGAAAAGGGGTAAACATTTAACAAATACATTTAAGGGTTAAGCGTTATTTTTCCAGAAAGTTAAAGACATTCAAAATGTGATATATGAAAACAATTATAATGACGTATATTGCTTGAACTCTTAAAACAAGGCAGGTAGCATTTACTAATAATATATTAATGAAAAATTAAATGCTACAATGTACTTTATCAAAAATTAAAGTTTCTCATCACTTTTGTGAAGCAAAAATGTTTAGATGTCAAGAAATACTTTCATTTTGTCCTGATAACCCTAAATTACTATCTTTCTGCGTATCCAAAGACGTTTAAACATAACCGAATGTATTATGCATAATTATATCGATTTAGCGTGTAATTTTTTGAAATCTTGTAAGCTAGCAGAGATTAAAAGCAAACATTTCTTGGTTATCAAAGGTACATATTTAAAAATATTTGGAAATATACAGGGCGTCCCAAATCCGAGCCTCATCATTGGGATCTCGGAAACTAGAAGAGATACGAGGCCGGTTAAATGGAGGCAAAGTTGTGCGATTTGATGTTGCTCAAAAAGCCACCTTACAAGTTTGAAAATTCCGAATACTTCCGAAGATTTTTGGAAAAAACCGAATATTCCCGATTTCATTTTTATCTTTTTATGACTTTATTTGAATATATATAACAAAATAAATTTCACATTCTCATTGTTACTTTTTCTTTTCCACAAGATGGTGTTATCAGATTTTCAAACCGACGTTTCGTTTTTGAGCTACCATCATCAACTTTGTTTTTTTTAAATACGGCCCTGGATTTCTTTATTACGGACTTTAAGAGCTTCTAAGGTCCCAGAATCAATGGTGAATCGCACATATTAATGGCATTTTTTCATAAGAACTCATGTGTTAGAGAGAGACAAAAAACAGATTTTTAGTAAGATCTTACCAGGAAATCATTAAAATGATTTTTTCGAAAAGAGTATGCGATACAACAATGAGAATTTGTTTTATTATTTGTTCCAAATCTAATCGCACACAACTATTTACTTGGGTAAATTGCTAAAAATATAGCCTAGAGCCTATGGTTTGAGTGTTGACACTTTAATAATAATTATATTATTTATTAACCACTTCTTATGTTGGTTTTTAAGCTTTCTTTAACAAAGCGTTAATGCGTAAAAAAAGGTTATTGTTTTTAATCCTATTAAAAATCTATTTTCTGTCTCTCTCTAACACATGAGTTCTTATGGACTTCTACTTGCATCCTTTCGCGAAACCATCATTGGTTTTGGGACCTTAGAAAATCTTAAAATCCGTAGTAAA
The DNA here is from genome assembly GCA_016904865.1 of Pissodes strobi. Lineage (NCBI taxonomy): Eukaryota > Metazoa > Arthropoda > Insecta > Coleoptera > Curculionidae > Pissodes > Pissodes strobi. The sequence continues at coordinate 40,509 of MU185556.1, forward strand.
ATAACCAGGGCCGTATTTAAAAAAACAAGGTTGATGATGGCAGCTCAAAGAAGAAACGTCGGCTTGAAAATCTGATAACATCATCTTGAAGAACAGAAAAAGTAGCAATGAAAATGTGAAATTTATTTTGCTATATCGATTCAAATAGAGTCATAAAAAAAATAAAAATGAAATCGCGAATATTCGTTTTTTTCCAAAAATCTTCGGAAGTATTCGGAATTTTCAAACTTGTAAGGAGGCATTTTGATCAGCATCAAATTGCGCAACTTTGCCTCCATTTAGCCGACCTCGTATTTCTTCTAGTTTCCGAGATTCCAATGATGAGGCTCGAATTTGGGACACCCTGTACAGTTACTTCACAAAAGCGAGACAACTTAAATTTAGCTTTTTTTTAATCTCGTATAACTTTCTTTTTTTTTGTAATGTCAACTGTTTCTGAGATATAATCACTTAAAAAATCAATATTACATTTTATGCCGCTTTAATAAACTTATTAAACTTCTCGAATTAGTCAATAAAATAAAGCATTTCCGCGAAAAAATGTGTGCATGGATATATACACATTATCTTGAATAGAATCTGCCTATAAAATAATTTCCGCGAAAGAAAGTCAGGACTAATAGCAAAGACAATCATACTGAATATTCTTTGTTAATAGGTATTCTTTACATAACAGCTGTATGTATGTGATGTATAATTACATCTTTTTATTCCCATTAAAAGAGTTTGGGTTAGTTGGATTATCTATGTTGGCGGTAAAAAGCAAAAAAGCATTATTTTGAATAATCTTCAAATACATATAAAAAACAATATATAATTACCAAATGTTTACATGCCAACATTAGAAATATTAACGTGAAGAGGGAAGGGGGGATAAAGTAATGAATGAAAATAATGAAGATGGCGGCCGAAGCGCACTACACATTTCATTTATGTACGCCCACAAAGACGCGCCTGCGCCATGTCTCTCCCGGCGGCGCGCGGCGCACCATAGGTGCAACATTTTAGGGGCACCTGATTAATGTCAGGTAACATTGAAATAAGCCTGCTGTCACGTAGAAAGTAATAAGCCATTACAAAAATGAAAATGACTAAACACAAAAGAATAATTTATTAATATTGAAATATGCACATAACTAAAAAAAAATTAAGTTACAGTTCGGGAAAAAAACAATTTACGTTTAATTGGTAATTGATAGGATTGATAAAATAGAAGATAATAGAATATAATTGAATATTTATTACCGGTCTTAGCTTTTACAAAAACAGCCACAAAATACTGCACAACAACTTACAACTACTTAACAAGTAGTAAATAAATTATTAAGATTAAAAAATAAAATATATTAAACATTATTTGATATCATTTGTAATAATATAATTACCCAGATGGTGAACAATAAAAGAAAATATTTTCCCCCAGATTAAAACTTACAATCACTTAGGTCTTGTAAGATTCCATAACAATTTTTTTAATTTTATTTAATTTAATATTAGAGAAATCTATATAAAAATTTGTTTTATTTATAATTTCGTTTGCGAACGTTTATATTTGACATAATGGAGTATTTACGCCGTAATAAGTCCTATGATATGTAGCAATAAATGTTTGTGAATCTCTAAGAGATCTTTGTGGAACATGGAGTCCCACCAGCTGCAGTAATTCCAGAGAATTGATTATATTATGAACTATTTTAAATAGACTACATAAATCAAAATATTGACATATAGAATCCAAAGAGCGATGATTTAAAAAATGCTTAATATCATCATAGTTAATATTTTCAGATACTATATCAAATTTATATGCAATAAGTCTCAGATTTTTTTTTGAATTCTTTCAATTAAATTTTTACTGGTAGAATAGTAGGGACACTATACTGGAACTGCATATTCCACTACAGATCTAACAACAGCATAGTATAAATCTCGCAATATATAGACATTATTGAAATCTTTCAAAGACCGAATCATAAAACATAACATTTTTAATGCTTTGTTTACAGCTATCTGTATGGTATGATCCAAGAAGTTTAATTTAGAATCAAACCAAATGCCTGTCATTAACCAAGAAGATTCTCTCTAAATTAGTAGAATTAACATTATAAGTGCAATTGATAGGATTCTTTTCCTACTAAAATAAATAACTACATTTTTCGACATTTAAGTATAAATAATTTTCAATACATGATTCAAAAAGTTGATCCATGTCATGCTGCAAATCTTTTAAACAATTTATAATTTTATAGAATTTGATATCATTTGCAAACGCAAGAGAAGGATTAGTTATATAAGTTTTTAGGTCGTTAATAAATATATTAAATAGGAGAGGTGAGAGGTGGCCCCCTTGAGGGACACCTGAGGGTACCGCTGTTGGTAAAGAAATAAAATTTTTGATTTTTACATCTTGATATCTATCCCTTAAGCGATCTTTGTACCATAGGAAAATGCTTCCGTATATACAAACTGTTTCTAATTGTGATAAAAGTACCTGGTTGTCTACTCTATCGAATTATATCCCGAAATCTTTGGAGAAATCACTATAGATACAGATAGAAATTGCTCATAAGTAACTAAATTTGTATGGGTAGAGCGACTCGGAAGAAATTCATTTAACTATTTAACTATTTAATTCTGGAGATACCTTATCTGTCACTATTGACTGAAATATTTTAGAAAAAATAGATAGCTTTGAAATGGCACGGTAATTACAAATATCTCTCTTGAAGTATTTTTCTGCTGCTGCAACAACTAAATTTGAAGCGTTAATTAATTTTCCATAACGTTTCGCAACTAATAATTTTGACCAAGAAACATCGGATTCTATTAACTCACGACACTTTCAACATGTAACAATTTGCTTTAAAATTTTAACTACAAAGCCTGCCACATATAATACTATATCTTGAACATAGTCTTTCAAATTCCATGTGTTTGATTCATATTGAGGATGCTGCTCTATTGTTCGATTAACGATTTTTTCAGTATATTTAAATTCTTCGGATTCCAATAATAAATCTTCACCATTGTCATTTATTGTTAAGGTGCCACTTCCACAAGTAAGGATGGGAGTATTTTCTAAATTAATAACATTTCCACTATCACGTGACTATTTACAATTAATTTTTTGTAGTCGACTCAAACTGCCTTGGGATTGTTATTATATCCCCTCTTCGCCTGATTGCCCCAAAAAAGAGCTCAATATGATCTTGAGATATTTTGTAGGTTGTAATGTATAATAGGCATTTCTTTTCCAAAACATAATTATATTACATCTTTTTTAAACCTTCCATGCAAATGAGAAAACCTAAAAACCCTGTTTTCTTTGAGATTTTGTTACTGCAACAATTCCTAATCTTAAAGTTAATATATAATTTGCAACTTCATTGAAATAATCAAAAAAAAAAAACCTGCAGTTGCAGGCGACAATGTTTTTTTCAAAAAATATTTCGCCAGTCGTGTTCTCGAGTTAAGTATATCAAATATGTTATTAAATTTCAATATAAATGATGCAGTGGCTGTGGCATTACGAAAGGATGTGTTGGCTTCACATAGATATTGAAGGGCATCGGAACACTCTTACTAAGAGTTTGCACTGCAATACTAACTCTCATTTTCGCTCTTGCCCACTGCAAATGCCGTAGTCTTACTTTAGTACCTGAATGCAAACCTTCAAAGCTCTGTTTTTCTACTAATTTCGAAACATAGTGTACTGCTGCCCCATCAAATGTTAGGGATGTAACGATGACCCCGCTTTCATGAATAAATTCTAAACACTTATGCACTAAATTAGCCCTTGCAATTGCACCCAAGCCGTCAAGAAGAGAACAACCAATAGGTAACTTCCATGAATCATTAATTACTACAATCATGAAGACTAAGGCTTCTTTAGCCTCTGGAAGTATGTCTGCATCAAGTTGTGAGCCAGTGTCTATATACCCAGTAAATTTAGTCCCAGTCCATTCTATTTGTCTTCGAATGGACATTTCATCAAGTTCAAGGTTAGAAAGGATAGAAGAAGCCTTCTCTTGTCTCATTTTTAGTGCCGTTAAGACTCCTTGTAAGTCTGGGGAACCATCTACGGATCGAAATCACTTTGAAATTGTTTTAAGATGAGGCAAAGACTGGCTTAACGAGTTTCTCACAAAATTATAGGCAGTAGCGGAGTAAAATGACAATGTCAGTGCAAATGACCTGAGAACTGGAGAGTACTTTTGAGTCGATGAATTAAATTTAAAATGAAATTTTCTACAAATTTTATTAATTTTCACTGTAAATTGCTGTGAAACGACGAAACCATATCAACTTTTTATTACATTGTTAAGTTTATTAAATGGTACGTTCAGTGATTGCTTAACAGATTTTACTTCTTTTCTTACTTTTATATTGAAAAAACAACAGAAACATAACATAAACGTAAAACATTAATATTTTTTTATTTAAAAGTTTTAAAAGCCTTTATCTTTTCAGCAAACGCCAAGTTTCTCTTAGCTGATGTGGAAGAAGAGAAATCGCTAGAGCACAAATCTCCTACATATCGCCTTTTTTCTAAAACACTACTAAGATTTATTATTTATTACTCAAGTCTTTTATCTACCATTTATTTTTTTGGGGCTTTCTCAACTTCGTGGACACTGGTTTCGATACCCATCTCCGAGACATAATTTTCAGTTTCTGATGCAGTTAAAGTACTTGACGACGAGCTTACCGACCTTACCCACTTATTTGACCTAAAAATAAAATAAACATTTACATTTTCTTAAATAGCAGTATTTCATACTTTAATAACCGGTCTACAATGAAGTTCGTAATGGGCCCAACCTGTATATGAGATATGTTAAAAAAAAATTCTTACACAATACTCGAAGTACCAGCTACAGGCGACATCTGAAACGTTGATGACCCATTGTTGAGCCGTTCTCCTGTAAGCTCCCTGTACGCAGTGACCCAGTTTCTATGAATATGATAATAAAGGCCCAATTGTACAATGCCATCTTAAGCTCAAATCCAGTTGAACTGGCAACTTTTGTTAAATCAATCGTTGTCAAGGAGTTTAAGCTTAGTTCAGCTGGACTAGACCTTAAGCTGGCACTATACAACCAGACCTTAAAATATCTGTATTAAAAGTCATTGTACAATGAAACAGTATTGCCACCAGAAAACTTACTATTTACAATAGGTACATTTTTAGATATTTGTAACGATCAAATTTTTATAAAAGGTATTCATCGCACTATAAGATGCAGAACATTAAGAAATATTTTATAATCCACTCCGTAATCTTCATCAGCTTTAGCTGTTAAACTTCAAAACTTTCTATTTTAGGTATATCGGAAAAAGCTATGATATTACTTGCACGTTCACCAAAGATTTAAAATATCATGGAAACTTTTTTATTAAAGTCAAGTGAAATTAGAATTAAAAAAAAAGCTATGTTTCATCCCACTCATTTTTGGTATATAACTTTCAGAAACTGGCCTGAGATGGGTTAAGTTGTTTTAAAATTTTTAATTTTGTTTTTATTTTTTTCACATAGATAAGTTAAAAACAGCTTAGCGAAATTCGGACTTCTTTTCTAAAAGAGATTACAAGAGGTGTGTTCTGCCGAAAAACCATTAGTAACGACAGAATTTACATTCTACTTTTTTGTGTCACGATCGAGGGATCGAGCTCACCTAGAGTTTTCCAAGCAAACTGACGATGCCGCAGAGACAGGTTGGGCGACAGGCTATTAGAAACGAGGAACTGCATCTCTTCGTTGTATTTTCCTTACACTGTTTTTTTTTTCTGGGAAATCATTTGCTTCAAAATAGTCACAACAAATTTCTGCCAAGTGCTTCACACCAAATTCTATGACGATTTGGATTCACTGGGAACCTTTGTAATAGCAAACAAGATATAGTTAAACTAGGTACTTACTTTTACTTTTCTAAAATAATGTTCGCAGAATATAGTGTATACGAAATCAAACCGAGCAGCTAAATAAAAAAGAGACATCATACGCGGCCTGCTAAATTTACTAATAAATCCCCGTAAATCACAAATAAAAACCATCCAATTTTATGACGATTAGACCTCGTAAAATATGAATATATGAACATTTCGTTTCGTTTTCCTCCCTTGTAACTGTTACCCGCTAATTTACTTTTTACAAAATTTAGGAGTATATAGCCAATGACGAACGGTCAACTGCTTTTTGATGCTAAACCACAAAATTTTAAATGAAAATGGAGTCTTGCGATACCTAATTTTACAGATCTCCCCGAGCATTTTACGATTTCAAGTATTACGTTACGTTCCTATTAGCATCCAAACCAAAATGGCGGCGTTTTTAAAAATGTAAAAATGGCATTGTTCCATCTTTGAGATGACATAAATCCGGGCGGTTTAAGATAAAGAAATGCGATCTGCACTTTCCTTTCTTAATTTTTTAAAGGCTATCTGATGTGAAAATATGTAAAAGAAAAGTTGACAGCTAATAGTACTTTTATATGGCAGAATAGCTCCTAAAAAGTTGAGATGAGAAAGAACAAACCGTAATTCTCTAACTGGTCGGTATAAACAATTTAATTTAAAATCGTTTATGACAGCAATGGAGGGGGTGATAATTAACTCTGTAATTGACCACATTAATTGGAGAACTGTAGGTGGGATTTTATTCGTAGGGTGTGAATTGAAACATGTAATTTAGGTATTAGGTACTTTAATAATGCAGGAGTTAATTTGCATTAAATATGATCAATACATATACAGTGTGTCCAAAAAAGTATGCAACATATGTGATACTTTTTTATTATTGATTTCTCAGAAAATTTTATTCTTGATAAAAGTTGGTGCTTGCCCTAAAACAGTGCTTGCTTAGTGTGAGTTTCCATTGTGCTAGTGCGCTGAGCACTCTTGCACTGTCTTGGTCCATGTTGTTTTCCGTTATTGGTTTTCGTGTCGTCTTGGTTCCTAGGATGTCATTGGATATGTCCTCGTTGTTGTTGGATTCTTGATGCCGGTTAGTGAAGGAGCGAGTGTTGTTTGATTTTGCGATTTTAAGCAGACAAGAGAATAACTGTAGACACCTAGGCGAGGCTGATCGCTTTGGAGTATGCAGATTTCTCCGCAAGTCCAAAACGATCACCCCAGGAAAGAACTGCACGTGATACGCAGGGTGTTACCCCCTGACTCTACTTCTACGCATGGAGCCCATACGGCGAGCTACCCCGTGCAGTCCCTTAATGCCTGTACACCCCCGTTTTTAGGCGGGAACCCGGCCTAGGGCATCAGCGATGCTCTCGTCTCCAGCTGTTTTTGAATCATTCTAGTTTTGTTAGTGATATGTGTGATTTAAAATTTTTGAAAAAATTTTGAAAAATTTTGATTTAAAATTTTGAAAAAATTTTGAGTTTGAGATTTTTGATTTTTCGAAAAAGAACGAACCTTTTAGAAATTTTGAAAATTTTGAGTTTTTGAAAATTTTGAAAGTTTTTGGTAATTTTAAATTTTGAAGATAGAATGATATTGATATTATTTTTTTGGGTTTTTCATTTTTTCTTTGTGTAATGTGAGTGTGATTTAGTGCTCTGGTGGGAGTAGTAAGCTTTTATGTACTGTTCTGTTTGGATGTGCTACTCTGCTGAATAGTGTTCGTATGATTGGGTTTGTGTGGTTGCGAACTTGTTCTAAGAATATTGTGTGTTTGCCTGCCAGATATGTGTTTATTGTGTCTACTTTGAGGTCGTTGTGAATGTCTGCATTGCGAACGTACCAAGGTGCGTTCACAATTTGTCTAAGTGTTTTGTTTTGGAATGTTTGAAGTTTTTTCTTGTTTGTTTTGCATGCATGTGTATATACTATGGCTCCATATAGAATTTTGGGCTTTATTATCTGATTATAGAGTATTAGTTTGTTCTTTAGTGACATTTTACTATTTCTGTTAATTAATGGATAGAAAGCTTGTTTGGCTGCAATGCCTTCGTTTACTTTTGCTTGAATGTGCTTTTGAAAAGTGAGTTTGCTATCTAGGGTTACCCCTAGATATTTAAGAGAGTTTGACCATCTTATTACTGAATTTTCGAGATTTAAATTTGGAATAGGTTTATTACGTTTTGTTGTTATGAGCAAGGCCTGTGTTTTGCCTTCATTAATTTTAATATTCCAAGTTTCTGCCCATTCGTATATGGAGTCTAAGTGTTGTTGTATGTGATTTTTGAGTCTTGTGTGATTGTTGTTTGTTGAGAATATGCATGTGTCGTCTGCGTATATGGAGAGTTTAGTGTTTGGGTGTCTAGGTATGTCTGTTGTGTATAATGAGTATAGCGTAGGCGACAGAGGAGAGCCTTGGGGGACTAAAACAGTGAATGAGTATTTCATATTTTCCGTACTGCTTTTAGTCCGGGCGCAAATGTCATTTTTCCGAAGTCGCGTCAAGAGTAAAGTACCTTAATTTATAAAGATACAGCAAAATCTTATAAGGAAAAGTTCTTCCAAATTGAAAAAGTAATCTAAATATAAAATTTGAGTTAAGTACATCAACTTTTAATTTTTCTTTCTTTTTCTCGTTTTTTTTTCTTAAACGTTACGCCACCGGAGAATGTTTTGTTCTTTTGTTATTAGCATACTTGCCAAGTAACTTCAAAATTTATTTAAGATAGAAATTAGTTACATAGTTGCATAATGTTGCAGTTTTTCCAGAGATAATAGCCAGTTTAGGTATCAGTGTGTTGCAAACACATTTAAACACTTTTGATTCAAATTTTTTTCCAGTGAAAATCATGAATAGACCCAACTTTTTTCATTTCATGTAAAACAACTAATAATTTATTTATCTTTTGCACCCGGTGAGTAAAATATGCCCAAGTATCCTAAAAAGCCATATAAAATGTTTGGTCTTGAAGAGTTGGAATAAAAACAAATAAATAGCAATAATTTTACTTCGCTCGGACATATGAAATTAATTATTATTGAGTCAGTCATTCCAATAATTGTATTTTGTAATAATTATTGTGGACAATTATTTTGGACCAAAATTGTTTAAATGTGTTTGCAACACACTTTACACACTAATACCTAAACTGGCTTTTATCTCTGTAAAAACTGAAACATTATGCAACTATGTAATTAATGTCTACTTTAAATAAATTTGTTGCTTGGCAAGTATACTAATAACAAAAGAACAAAGCATTCACCGATCGCGTAACGTTTGAGAAAATTATCGAGAAAAAAAGGGAAATTAAAAATTGATGTACTTAACTCAAATTTCATATTTAGATTACTTTTTTAATTTGGAAGAACCTTTCCTTATAAGATTTTGCTGTATCTTTATAAATTAAGGTAATTTACTCTTGACGCGATTTCGGAAAAATTACATTTGCGTCCGCACTAACAGCAGTACGTAAAATTTGAAATACTCGTTTACTGTTTTAGAGCAAGCACCAACTTTTATGAA